>JAYGXS010000335.1:2314-31136 GCA_036362985.1 Ligula intestinalis
TATATATATATATATATATATATATATATATACAGAAAACGTTGTCTATTGGAGGAAACTGAGCTACCAACCGGCTCCTGGTTATTTGCCCTGAGTCCCAAAATGAGCCATATTCATTAGTTTCCAATCTCGTTGAAATGATAGTTTGGTACTGGCTCGGATTGCCCGCGGAGGAGCATTGTCCTACGGCAGCTGGCGTCATTGACGTAATCCAATATTTAGTCAGCATCTCGAGGGGAGGCTCAAGACACAATCCATCTTTAGATGCGGGTTGATGCTGTTGGATTTGCGGTACCTCAGAACGGCCGGTAAATGGCAGTGACTTTTTGAAGCTCTCCGGAAGGTGATATTATTAAATAAGGCCTCAAAATCAATCGAATGCGCGACCTACGAACCTTATATTGCGACTTTTTTCAGGCAGTTAACCAGTTTCGGAAGGTGAATTGTCGAAAGTGGTAGTTATAACGCTAGACAGTTAATTCAAGACTCCCGACAAACTGTTCCTTTCCGCCTCCCACCTTTCCTTCACCTAGACTTGAGGACACATGTTTTAAAATCATAATGCAAACTAAGTTCCAGTTGCTTGTTTTCGATTGCCCCTTTGTGTATTTAAGGCTTTCCAGTGGTGTTAAAGGCAAAATTCTAATAACGAGCTTAACAGACCAGAAGTACAGTACCTTCACCGGTCGACTCCATTCTAGAGGCAGTGTTTATGGTGTCCCCGAAGAGGCAGTATCTAGGTCGTGTGAGACCAATCACTCCGGCAACACAAGGACCTGAAATAATATGTTTCATGCGAAAATTATAAGGACACAATTTACAAAGGCAGAAAAGTGCCTCAAAATACATATTTATTATATATTATGTATCGGCAAAACTGACTTGTAGCGCCATCTAAATAGCAATTCCTCCCGCCCAATTGCCTAACGTATTTTTTTGGAAAAAATATAATTATTGGCTAGTGAGCGTAAATCAATATTAAATTGTGACGGAATTGGTCAAAAATAATAAATAATAAGCTGTTTGTTTTGAATAAATAAAAAAGAATCAAGTCCATCAACATCAAGTGCGATTGTGCCAATTGGGGGAAATTTGCCATTTTGTTGGCAGAATTTTACCACAATGGAAATTTGACCTCAGAGTGCTGGAATATACTGAAAAAAGAAAAGTCTGATTGCATAAAATTTAAAATAGATTTTGTATATTAAGTTGACGGGATTAAGAGCCCCCAAAGTCAGTCCTGTCTATCTTTTATATATTTCATACAATCGACATTACAGAATGTGCTCTACTGGAAAAAATTGTCTGATATTCACAGACCTAAAGATACTTTTAGTGCACAGCCCTGTGTATAGTTTCAGCGATGATTTTTTTAGACTTGACTGGTACATAATGCATACGGTTCAGTTCCTTGATGTAGAAAATTTTCACGAAGTAAGATTTCATTAAATCGCCATTAACAAAACCCTTATTAATTATTTGACAGGTTTCTTATACAATTATCTGAATGCAAACAGTTCTGACGACCAGATTTTCCGATTTATCTACCGAGTCAGTTTTTATTGGGTTTGAGGCCCAGGTAACGACACCTTCCCATGCCTTTGCTGGCGAAATAGGGTGGTTCTGTTGCAGCAATTCTCTTGTACTTTCTTATTTATCTCGTCGAAGTTATAAGGGGATACCTATAACAAGAATAATCAGATGACGTGTTTCCCAATCACCCGTTTGTTATTTTTTTAAACCGCAAATGTGAATTCTGTCCATTGTTTTTCTTCTTGCAAGTGTGATCTAATGCATGAACTGGGCTCTGTCAAAAATTACGCATGCGAATGCTCACAGAGAAACCACTTTGGACTGCGTTCTCCCACTTCCATAACGTACCGATGACAACCAAAATTAGATGAGAGTGCAGGGGCTGGCAAAGTCTAAGCTTCCTACCTGGGCCACGCAGTAAGTTACCTTCAAATATACACCTGCATAACTTCTTTTTGTGATGATTTCAGGTTTCCTCTAAGTGCACGTACCATTAGTGCAATCTTGAGAAAGATCCAGTAAGGCCTGTTTTTATTCTACATAGGAATGCTCCATCACGCCAAATGGAAGCTTCCAAAGCCATGAGTGTCAAGCCGTAGGGCTAGTGTGCAAATTGTGTGTGACTGCTGATATCAAGGAACCAACGGCTTGATCTTAAATAGATCGAGCTGCCCCTGCGGAAAAATATGGTCACTCTGTCCTTACAAAGTGGGCAGTTAGTGGACTGGAATTACACTTGATAAAATTCTCTGCCTTTTTAGCAAAGCACTTGCCTAATAAGTGAACACTCAGTTTGTAAATCGTTACTTCTACCTTCTATCGTGGATGATGTATTTTACGGTATTTGTTCATGATCGCCAAATGTGTTTTGTTTTCACATTTATATGGTCTTAGCAATTGTGGGGTGCCAAAGTAAAACATACTGGGAAACCGTCAACATATGGTGCTGTTGCTGAGGCAAGCGGTGCCTCCTGAGGGAAATTTAACTTAAATTTGACAGAATTTAACGAAAAAAGAAAGACTGGCTTCTTAAACGGAAAAAGTAGGTCATTGTTCAAATCAAAGCCAAATAGGACGTTGGTTAGTTTTAATCTAGATTTTGGAGTTGCTTAACTCACTCTTCTGAAGAGAAATGCTTAAAGAGTTGAAAATTTAAAAAAGCTAGTCAATAAATGTATTCATTTTCCTATCGAGATACTACGTTCCAGTAGAGAAAAAGCAGAATGGTCTTATTTTGCAGGTATCCATTTTGGCAAACGCTAGCAATATGCTGATTTGTTTTGCTATTTTATACTCCAATTCCACACAACTTTTGAGAAAGAAATTGAAAACTTCAAAGTTAAGCTCACCCGTGTGTATGCCGATACGCAGAAGCAGAGGAACCGTGGACATATGACGAATGACGAATGTGCCACTGATGCTGAGCAATTCAAGTGCCATGGAAGCAATTTCCCCGGCATGTCTGTGTCCGTTGCGTCTTGGCAGACCCGAGGCCACCATATAGGAGTCACCAATAGTTTCCACCTGGGAAATGATAAAGTACAGTAAAAATAAGCAAAAAAAGTGCATAACATGGATAGAAAGTGAGGGGACGAAGCCAAAATTGCTTATTGGTGATAATGCGATGATTTAATGTAGGTTCTTCGGTCCATCATATAGTGTTGGAGGTTGAACGACCATATTACTATCAATTACAAATAAAGATTGTAAAGCAATCATTTCCAGACTGTTTGGTAGCGGGACCGATGGCTTCATTCGGCCTAAATTTTATAATTTGCAGGTCCGGGATTCAATTCAATATGTGAATAAATATGTAAGGACAAGCAAAATTATTTCAATGCTATTTATATGCCATTAGGATTTCGTTTGCTACAAAGCTCAGATCCACACTTAAGTCACTCGAGAAAATGAAATCAAGTTTAAGGAGTAATCCAGACATCGGAGGCATTACCTATCTATTAACTTCACTACACGCATGTCAATGATGATGCTAACGGCTGGCTGGACGGTTTTAACGTTAAGAGATCCAAAACAACGAAACAGCATCGTGTTCGTTAACTTAACCAAAATCTTAACACCTTGTTCCATCCAGACCATAGTTCAAATCTGGTTTCGCAATCGCCTTATGCTTGGTATAATTCGTCTCCAAACAATAATAAACCAATACTAAGAGTTCAAGTAATCGCTGTGAGTGTCAATAATCATCTTTAATATATTCAACAATTTTTGCTCAAGAAAAATAATCGAATTTTGACAGACCCTGGATAGACAACCATAGACGATGTTCTGATGACTGTATTTACACTGTTTACTGCACGATATATGTCAGGTAGAAGAAATGTAGTTTTGTGTTGGTAAATTTAGGAGAATGGAGCAAATGTCGCGATAAATTGTGGACAATGCGTTCAACGTTTGCCAAAACAATAAGTAGCTCACCTTGTAGACATCAAACATTTGGATTGCAGTATCAAAGGCAGAGTAGAGGTCGTTCAGGAAGTCGACAATTTGATTACCTGTCGATTTCGCAATTATATGCGAAAAACCAACAATATCACTGAAGTAAATTGTGGCCTGAGTAAAAGTCTCCGGAGGAACTGGATTCCCAGTTATCAGGTCTTGTGCCACACAACTAAGCAAACGGTAAAAAGGCAGTTCCCAATAGTAGCAGTTTCGCCATGTTTTCATCAAAAAAATTGAATCAAAATGTTAACTGCATCTATTCAGTCGTATGAGATGCAAAGTGCGGCGTGAAGTACGGTTTTGTAAGCAGATGCAAATAATGTGCTTCGTTGCTATGGGACCTCGCAATCATGGTATATGATGCAAGCCGTTCTTGCTTTTAGGCTGTGAAGCTTGGGATAAAAGTTTTGGTGTCTGCTCAGAAAAAAGCAGATATTCATTCGTTTCTTCTTTGTTGGACGAAAGGTTGACTAGCATATATGTGTTTCGACTTAGAATTTACTTCTCAGAGATATTTTTAAACACTCAGCTCATCAATCCTAAGGTCAAGGTTGTCTAGTTCAACCGAAAAAAGGACACATTCATGTAATATCGTGTTCCAGCTGTGATGCATTCTTTTGCGATTAAACTGGAAAATCTATATGCTCCCGTATAAATTAACATAAATTAGCTGTCAGGAGGTACGACTAACTGTCCTAGGTTGCCAGGCGTTCATTGGAAACAGGATGCAAATGAGCATGGGATGAAACGAAAATCATCGGTGCCTACTTGAAGCAATGCACTTAAATTAGGTATACGTTAACAGGCATATTGACTCGCATGCACAGTGAAAATTTCCCAAGGTGAGATAGAAGCGCAAACAGCCACTGTCGACTGTATTACAGGTGTGGTTTATAGGCTAATAGTCTGGCTAACCATATAATTCTTTGCTAAGCATCATTGAAAGTTAACTATTTTCGTACTTCGCTCTGACTACTGACGACCGCATGTGACCCTCGTCTCCTGCGCCGCTGCTATAATCGGTGTAAGGTCTGCGTGCCCATAGTGTGCACTGGGCAGCCGCTATAGGCCTGCTGACGGCCCCGCTTCGCTTGAGACGCGCATAGCTTGCGTGCCAAAGTGTGCATAGTTTGCCTTTTAACTCGCGTTGGAAGTTCTTCTTCTACATTCACTGGAGTTGTTTGAAAAATATGTTGGCTATTACTTAATATCTGTGCATGCATTGCTATGTGTAAATCTCTCGCTTAAAGCACGCTGATGCAAACATTAATATGCCTGAATACACGAATGATCAATATATGTGCTCCTCAGTACAACGAAATTTATTGCCGGTTAACATAAAAAAGTGTTCAAACTCTGTCAAGAAATGTCATACTACTCACAAGCAAACATTTCGGGATATCAGAGCTTGCATTTTCAGCAACCAAAGCCGCAGTCTTCAGGATCCAACACTACTTCTTCCCCCCAAACACGGTGAAACTTAACCTAGGTGTGAACGTACTTTAGGTCAGCAAATTGCGACAGCTGGCACATATATGCATCTAAATTGTTTTTAATGCTGGTGTGCCGAGCCTGAACATCCGCAACTGCCTAAGTGTGGGCTACCACAATGCGTCTGCAGTTGACTATCGAGTTACCTCTGACCGAACTTATATCCAGAGGAGCTACGTGCGTGACTTTTGAGCTGCTTGAATCGTAGCTTTCCAGAGCACAGTCCATTAACAATGGCAAGTTCCCCATTGGTTCCTCGATTTTATACGGTAGAATTAGAAACGCGGGGGAGGAAAGGGGGCAGGGGACCAAACAATCCAGTTAAAAGGACATAAATTGCAAAGTACGGATCATGTCAACATACCGCATGGGTGCTAGCATTTTGGTAACGAAAATTAGAATGCAGACTGACAGGAAAACATGACAATATTTCCGACCCTCAGTGATGAAATGTAGCGGTGCCTTTTATACTAGGCTGGTGGTTCAATGGTAAATGCGTTCCTGTGTCACTACTACTACTAATGCCCCTTTTGTGACTTTTCACACTAACAAAACGCTTGGTCCACTGGTAATACATTTTGATTGACGCGAAGAAAGGTATATGGTTAAGCAAGTAGAAAAAAGTACCGAGGTAACATGCTATTAATAAGGGCTTCAGTTTTCTGTTTCTCCTCCTGTAGATCTCTTGTCATATGCTCCACCTGAGCTTCAAGTTCCACCGAGTACTCTTCCATGATCCTGGCTACGTGGTCTACATAGTCCACGTCCCTGGAAGCAGAAAGTATAGCTTTTTATTAATTATAAACGTAATCAACTTGAAAAGACGCATCAGGCAGGGTAATGTACAAACACGAGATTGAAAGTACATAGCATATCTGAATGTGCAGATTTCTGAAACTTAAAACCGAAAAATAGTTTTATCGCTGTCCACGGAGTTGTACAATATATTGACAGCCAATTAGTTGTCTCTGAGGACCTGCTTCAACGAAAGCCTTGCCTTGCTAAAATAAAACAATCCCTACGTAAAATGATTTCCACTGGACATTAAAGTACATAGTAACTTGCCAGGCAAATAACCGGTCAAGAAGAAACGTACGACTCTGAAGACTCACCTGTCATGCATACTCTGCTCTAAAGATTTACTTATGTCATGGAATGTGGGCCGCAGTGCGGGGTTTTCTGCCCAGGCATTTCGTATTGTTTGCAGTAAAATAGGAGATGCTTCCACTCCAGATATCTAAAAAGATCGGAAAATGCAACAAATGCTGTCAACAAAGCCACTACTACAACTGTTATTAGTTCTACTAATGTTATTAGTAAGACTACACTCATTAAGAATACTGCAACAACTACTGTTATTAATAATCGGAACTTACAGACCTAGCATGCTAGCATAAAAAGTCAACACAAAAAGTGCCTCCTTGACTATGACCGCAATCTTGGTTCAAAGCTTACAATTTGTGTAAAAATATCGTTTGTTTCCTATCACGCGTAGGAGTCGTGCCAATGCTAAGAAAAAGGGGAGAAACACTTAAGCGATTTTTTTCATTGATGAAACTTTTATTTTCCTTGAACGCTAACAAGTAGTGCTTTCATTGGCACCTCTCACACAATAGTCGAGCTCCAGCCCTAAATGGTGAAAGATCTGCGTTGGGGTTTGGCTGGCTGATGCCGGTACTACAATTCTGTCTATCTCACTAGCCGCTGTGGGGCTGCTGACGCGGCTTGAGATTAATCTCCAAGGCTAAGCTCCAATATCCCTGAGCGTAATACTTTTTACCACCAAAGTCGTAGGCCATGCCTCGGAAAAGCCTTACAATTTTTCATTCACGTAGCCGACATAGTGGAGAAATTTGAATCAGTATTAGCGCCGTATGTTTCCAAATTAATGACGCATTTCCATAAAAGTGGCAGTGCCAACCGAAATATTGGGACTACGAAATGCTCAGTTCAGTTTCCCTGGCTATACAGTCAAGCCCCTCTTCATGTAGAACTCTTCAAAACAGCTACATTATAAATATTTAACTGGTTAACAGACCACCCCGATCTTAATATTCTCTACTGTTCTTCTTATTTACCGTTTCATGTCCACACTTTACGGCAAACCAGGTTTTTTTTAAATTACTTGGCAGAAACACTTTCTTTACTTTATGGAATAAGGTAGAAGGTATAACAGTTTTTAAGTTTTATATGAAACAAGTGCCTTCTATTCTCGTTCTTGACAGTTTTTGAAATGAAAAGTGTTCAGTTGTGAAAGGTTTATAATATCGGAATGCCAAAAAACAAACAAAACTGTGATCCGGGGAAGAGAGAACTAACGTTGGGTCTGAATTCGTGCGCGCCCATCCGAACTCTTTCAACTATTTCTGCGGCATCCAGATCACAATTTGGATAGGGACCTGATCGAAGAATTATTTCTTGCATTATTATCGCAAAAGAGAAGACATCTGCCCTTTGCGTTCCGGTTCTGAGCGCATCCGGGTTACGAAGTAACTCTGGGGCTGTCCATAAAAGTTCTGGTATTCAACGAACAAAAAAAACTCATTCAGTGACTTCCGTCATCAGTTGCGTTCCGTGTATGAAAATGTTCAGATAAAAAGTAGCTTGAGCACTAACGATGCGCAAAGCTTTCAATAATACGAATGGTTTTGGGGCGGTTATGTCTCCTTACCTTCGGGTGGTGGGGTTTCGAAAGTACAATAGCGTGCGTACACATAATTGACTCCATAATTTGTAATCTTGGGTACCCAGCGGCTGCTAATGACACAGGTTTTGGATGTGAGCCTTCCATGGACCTTCACAACCGACTTGTGCAGATACATCATACCCTACAAACAAGAAAAATTATATGTGAACAAACAAGACAAATGTGACTATCTCTACTTTAAATTAAGTCCGTTTACACAAGTAACTTACCATGACCAAATTTCTCATTAAAAATATTCGAAAATCCCAGTCTTGCATGATGGAGGAACGACTGATAAGATCCTGAAATGCATCGTAAAATGAATACGGGCATAAGAATGGGTGCATTTTGCAAACATTTAAACAGGCCATGCTCAGAACAGCAATCACCAGTGGAACTCTGATATGCTGCTAGAATTCCATAACTTGCTCAATGGAATCCTTCCTGATTTACAATTCACTAGGGAAGAAGAAAAAGAGCAACAGCTACCATTACTTGAGGTACTCGTCAACAGAACGCCCAAAGATGAAATCGAGATGACGATTTACAGGAAGGCAGCGACCACAATAAAACTTTTCCCTTTTAACCCCGACCATCCAGTTGCTCGCAGATGGAGCTGTGTAACGATGCTCGTTAAACGGATTCAGATTCACAACAGTAGGTCAGAGGAAAAGATGCGCAAGGTCCGATATCTCCGCAACCAGTTTATGTGGTATAGTTTCCCAAAAGCAATTCTGTAACGATGCCTCATGTTAGGGCCCCGAAGGACCCAATAGGATCAACCACCAATGACATGGCACGATCTGCCATTCATCAAGGAAGCCTAAGAAGCGACTGTGCACATTGCTACGGGACTAGGTTTTGGAATCACACACAAATTCAAATCTGCCATTTGGAGCAGCATGATTTAAATAGAAGACCGGCTTTCGCCGAATAATAAATATAGGGTAGTGTATCTTAACCCGTACCTAAGCTGCCCTTGTTACTACACAGGTCAAACTGAACGCATGCTTGGATCGCGCATACATGAACACAAATTGGCCGTACGATGAGGCAAAGAAATATCACAATTAGCAGCTCACACCTATGAAACAGGCCATGAGTTCGACTGCGCAGCTGTCAAGGTACTCACCCACGCCGGAAGCAACACGAGCAGGGATATGATTGATGCCTGGTGTACGGACAGGAATTCAGTCAACCGATGTGTCGAATTGGCGCCAGCGTACACAGCTTTGCGCAATTGCGTACAGTCACGGCCAGACGTCCGTCACAGTTAATTTGAACCAAATCCTCTATAACTGCCTCGATTTCGTTTCTGACGCCCTGATGAACGTTTAAATCAGTGATGGTGAATTGCGCCCGCCATTTTCCTCGTGTTTTCTTACCCCTCACGACCTGATGACCTTTGACAGTTGATTAGTGTGCAAACACTATAAGCAGCCCCTCCTGGTTGCCTTTTTTTTGCTCTGAGGATGAACTTCTGTAAGAGTTTGAATATTCCGGATAACAAATAAACTGATTCGGTGCTTGACTATCCTTCTTCTTTACCCAATCAACCATTTATATGTCTGCGTTAACATTCTGCCAGTATTACTTTCCGAAAGCTATACGTCACTTTTTTGACTTTATTTTTAGGCCTGCTGGAATTCAACTCCGCCTGGATAGGCACTCTTATGCCTTTTCTCTAGATAACACTGTTCTTGTCTATTTTAAACATGAAAAATATGTTTTAGATCCCTTTATAGATTTGGCAAGCTGTTTCCATCGCAAGGCAAGAAAAGATTGTGATCTCTTTCCAGCATTGTAATCAACACCTACAACGTAGTTCAAGAAAAAGCAGTGAGCAATGGAAACAGAAAAAAAAATACATCATTGAACTTACTTTTAGACTTCCTCTGTCACAATGTTCGTAAACTAAACCGAACGAATTCTCACTCATGTAGCATCCAATGAAGGTGTTAACATTTTCGTTACGAAAATCCTTTAGACAACGAAGGAAGGTATCCACATTCGACTTCAGATGAGTGTACGGTACGTTCAGAAATTTAATGTGAACGGTGGTCCCCTGTAATCAAAGAAATGTTAGATAGTAGAAAGTAGAGGAATATAAGGGGCATTTGGCCAATAACCTACAGAAATTGTAAAAATTATGCAGACAGATGATAAGCCAAATAATATTGGTCTGTATGCTGTAGACAAAATGACTCAGTGGCTATGAAAATATTCGTGATCTTCAGGAACACATCTAGCTTTTAAAATTAGGGACAAAGTTTCCGTTGTCCCTTTTCATCTTCTAAACAAAGCCATTCGAGTGATTTTGCAGAATTTGTACACGTCTCTTGTTGTTCACTTAAACAGGTCATAAAATCAAAGTCGATGTCATGAAAATTTCAATAAATTTAAAAGACAATAGGCATTATCTTCGCACACCCAAACAACGCTGGTAAAATACTCAACTTACGACAAAAACGTTACTATAAACTACCCACTCACATTTCCACATCAAGTTTGACGCCTCTTAAATATTGACTGCAGACCTACCTACGGCTAGCGTATCAGGGACTGTGATGTTGGCGTACACTGTTAGAGGATTGAGGTAGCATTAATAAATTTACTATTTCGTATTCGAGTGCCATTGAACGGACACTGTAAATGCTGCTCAATTTACCGGAGATGCATAGGTCATAGTTCCAAAATAAGATAAATTGATACATCAGAACACTTCGATAATCTTAGAAAAAATACGGTCTCCTTTTTTGCGTTTAAAAGTTTACGTGTGTTAAACTTGAGAAGGCCCCTGGCATAGGAGCTTGGAGTTTCAATTTGTTAAAAAGAGGCGTGGTAATAACCTTCGAGATTATTTTAAAAAAGTCGCCTCGAATTCTTGAGTATTGAATTAACATGAAAACTCCTTTTTCAACTTATTCTATAACCGGGCGGAAAATGCACCACTAAAGGATGGATAAGTAGATTCAAAACAGATCAACCAGAAGTCACAGGAGCCGCAGTGTTTTGGCTTCATCACCTTAAAGAAGGCCGTATTTCTTGATGTTTGCCAAGCTTCGCATGGGCTGTCCATCATGGTAGCAAAACTAGAGAAAGATCCCATGGAGAGAATATCCGAAGGCCTACGTTGACTGTTTAAAACCTGAAAAAAGGGGTTTGAGTGGGTGATAAAGGGAATAAAATAGTTTAAAAGTCTTCGTTTTCAATTAATTCTTAATTTTGAGAATAATATAAAATACTGAATTTTTTACTGACACAAGTAAGTTTGGCATAAACATATCCACGGGCAGAACACATTAAGACAGCGTTAGGTGCCCCGTAACGCATTACTTCTTGTTTTAATAGTCCAGATCTCTTAACACGTCGCATGTCTTGAGTTCCAGTCTGCTTTCTCGGTTTAAGCGTCAGAAACAATATAAGATAGCTCTGCTGACCTTAGCAGGATACGCTTATAGAAGGGCTCACACACGAGATATCATAACTATTCTATGCATGCATCTATTCGATTTCGCGAAAATTTACATTTCTACGGTCAGCACTTACAGTTAGGAACGGCCACACAATGACCTCGAAAGTAAATCGGTTCTCTCGTTAGCCTTCCGAATAAAGATATGTGTTATTTACTTGTAGATTAACATAGTGATGCATAGTGATACACGAAATTCGCATTATAGTTTCATTGGGTAAGTTTCAATAGCTCTACTAACAGCTCTTCAATTCTCACCATACGCCTAATGGAGGACCGACATTATGTTTCAATAGGGGAGGACAAGTTATACTAAGTTGAACTAAGTAAGTGATCACGAAGTAGACCTCGTACGCCCGCAAATTACGCATGAGACTAATTTTAGGAATTGCCAAGCAGAATGGCGGATTTTAGTATTTTTCTTGCTTAATTATGAGAAAAAACTGTCCAATACCACACAATTTTTATCGCATAACATGTCCAGTGGAACATTAGAAGCATTTGACTCCAGAAAACCCCGTTATGTATTTGAGTCAGTTGTGAATGGCACGGTGGCCTTGATGGGATTCAAACGCAGGTGAGAGAGGGGAAGACTTTAGTATGACCAAAGCTCTATCCACCTGGGTTGTGAGAAACTCGTGGCCGTCGCGTTTCCAGTGTTGCGTTAAATAAGTTATTCTTATTGGTCAAAATCCTCTATTCCTTTTCTCTTTCTTTGGTGGCCTGGGCATTGGAACCCTCTTAGAATGTCGCCACGCCAAGCTGAAGCAGATAATATCGAAATTTTGCAAGGGTTTTCGCCAAAAGAAGATGTACTTTGCTTAGTAAAACTAGATTAAATATTAGTTTCATCTGTAATCTCCAAGAAATCTACTACGGCGTTCTGAAGAACCCACTTTATTACAAAGTTGAACAACACTGCGATGGAGGTACTTCTGATGGTCAACTGAGTAAACGTTGAAAAAATCACCCGCCTCGCCATGCTCGAGATCCCTGGTTCTGTTCCTACGGTAAAGATTTCCAATTAATGTCTTTAAAGAAACGAAGAGTGGTAGTATGAAGATACTACTTTTTTCCGTCCTGTAGACTGTGTTGATTACACATCTGACCATATAAAGTAAAATTGAATGAACCGCAAAACACAACCTTTAAATTTTGTCTGTGTTATATACAGCTTAAACGGATCTTGCCGATGAAAACTCGCTTTATATGACCAATTCACTGCACAGTAGTGAATCCTTAATATAAACTGGGAAGATAGCGAAACCGTGATGCAGTGTTCAAAGCATTTGGCTTAAAACGTACAAGGTTAAAGGAACCAGAAGCTGAAAATAGTAGGAGTGGAAAATAATATAAGTTATTCATTCAACCTGCATGAAAACAAAATTGCGTATGAAAGCAAGTTCATTAGTAGAAATTTAAGCTTTACTCACGTCTTTGGGTTCTTCAAAAACTTTCAGCTCCTTCTTGAATGTCAATTCTTCCGGATGAATTATCAGGCTGTCTGATCCTCTCCTTAATGCTCGCACCTGTTTACTAAAGCAAACAGAATTAGATTTTTCGTTTTCATTATTCATTTGACGATAATAATTCAGTTATGCTGTACAACAGGGTGCCTCATTCCATCTCCTTAGACTATATCCCCTAGATAGCACCACGTCATCTGAAACTACGACGAGCTACTCATTGCCATCCGACATCCAGCGTTTACATGCTAGAAAATATGCAACTGTTTATACTTTAGCGACCATATTGTTTCCTCAGATAATTTTATCGCCATCTCGCTTAGGTAAATAACTTAACACTGTCATCTCGTCTCAATATGAAGTGCACCGATTGCGTCGGCCATCGCCTTTACCACGCCTTGTGATAATAGCCTATGCGGAAATGTAAGGTTCTTCTTCATATCGAAACGCAACGGACGGTTGACTACCGTTGCGGTTTCCCGTGTTTTCGTCACGTTCTCTGCAAACAACAAGGCTGTACGCTGGTTGCATCTCCAGCTCCTTGCGATGTTCTCGTGACCTCTGCAGTCTCCTCTTGGTGTGACCCTCTGGACAAAGACATTAACCGTGACAGGCTCCCACTGGATTGCATAAACAGTCACCGCTACGCGCCGGTCCTATTTCGCATAGTTATTATTTCCTCAACAGCTTTTAAATGGTTTTTCATCGTCTAGAATGTCTGAGCCATGCCCACGAAGTTATTTCATTGTCTCCTCTCTGTACTCGGTTACGCATATAAGCTCAAGTTTATTGATCTCCCATAGATTAATGATCAAATCTGTGATTATATTAATTAAAACAAGTGAGTAGCCATGTATGATGACATTTCCAAACTGACCGTCGTGTCGCCTTTCGCCTGCAATTATATAAACACTTCCTTTGAAATTTTCTGCTGTAGGGATGCATTTCTTTACAGTTGTTACCCATAGGGAGTTTAAAGGCGTTTGCCTATATTTTTCCTAGTAAACCTGACCTGACCTGACTTGGCCAATCAAAAAAACTAGTACAAAGGCTGAAATCGGATCGCACTTGAGAAAAATATAGGGAAAGTTAGAAGCCAGTTTGTTTTTTGCAATTTTTTTAAAATTTACCTCAGCCGCCCTTAATTCTTCAAGCTTGATGCAGACTCAGCACATATATGCCAAGGTAATCCAACCAGCTATGCATAAATGAGTAAAAGGCGCTGAGAATTTAATTTGTTTGGTTTCCAACAACCACAGTAACCCGGTGACGTGCAGAAACAATGCAATGCTAGATAATTTATGCTTTGTTTGCTTGACAGTGCGCTCCAAATTTCACACCGAATACTCTCGTGCAGAAGAATTTTTGCGATCGGACGAACGCTGAGTGGCCGTTACTAGTGTCTAGTCCAAGTCGTGTCCTTGGCGAACCAACATCTTCAATCCATTCTGCATACATACTCATATATATGAAAAAATTTGACTAATAGAACTTTACGCAGTAAGATTAAGATAACCTGTTATATCAAGCGACTTACGTGTGGTAGAAAATGTGAATTAAAAGCATGAAAGCAGCAGGTAACACTATGCCGAACAAGATTGTGAAGGGTTCTCCACGGTTGGTGTCAACTGAAAGAAAATACTTAAAACTGAAATACAACGAGGGAAACAACACAAAATATAGCAATACGCTGTCAGCCATCAGCTGATTTCAGTATAAAGGATTTTTTTCCGGGTTAAGTTCTTCCTAACAGAATTGTGTGTTATGAGTGCCATACCTCGAGCGTCACATACACTGAGAATCACTGAAGTTGCCATAAATGGAACGACTGCTGATCTCAATCTAGACCTCGGCGTCTATTCAGGCATTTGTTGGCTTTACTTTTACGACGAGACATAAATTACTCCAGCTTTGCAGCATCCGGGACTTGGTATGCAACCTTGAGTGTGAATAATATTTAAGAAATGGCATTTTCACATTCCCTTGTTTTCTGTTCTCCCATATTCTCGAACATTATGCAACTACCTCTGAGCATTCCACACCAGGTTAAAAGAGACAACTCAAGGGACGTTTTTTTCGCCCTGTTGATGATTTTGGAAGCATAGCACAGTTAAATTCTTCACGGCAAAATGCATTTTTTCGGTACACACATGAACTGAGACTGGCTGCAGCTGAGACTGATGTGCAGCTTCTGCCGGAGCTTGCTGTAGCCTTAGACTTTTATTCAGCAAGTTCTTTGGACTGTTGGTCTATGATGAGGTATCACGAATTGTGTCCCTTAAATATGCTAAATAATAAGCAACAAGCTCTCCATAAACAAGAAATTCGCAAACATTCATTGGTTATTTTAAAATTAATTGAAAATTAAATGGTCCCTGCTCTGTAGATCTTCTAACAGTAAGCGAACGATGCCAACTTATAAATACTAATGAATAGCCTACGTGAAACCGCCTAAGGCCAGAGCGCAGGCTTTTACATTCAGCTATTTATGGCGCTTTGATATGTTTACTAACGTTCCTAGTTTAGATGCTGTCGTTGAAAACGCAGCACGACTAAAGGAATTGGGATACGATATCCATCAGTAACGGCTTTAAACCCACCTTTAGATGTGCGACACATAACATTCTTCACTGACTACACTCTCAGCCAACGTTAAGAAATTCACTCTGTCCTTCCTCCAGAGGCAAACACAAATTCTTCAAGTCTCTTATTTCTCGGACAAGCTCGGCAATACTGGCTTTGTTCGATACAAGTTAGCATACAAAAATTAAAAATAACTTGCTCCCAATTCAATTGCAGAAGGACTGAAGCTGCTTTGTCTAACTGCAACCATAACACACAGAAAACCTACGACATAGCCACGTACATGAATTACAGGGGCTTTGCAGGCAATGGTCTCTCTCTGGACCAGAGCCCCCACCGGGCCAGACTTTCCTTGCAACATCAACAAGACTCGTCCGCGGCCAGAGCAGAACGCTGTGCAGTACAAATATCTCCTCAAAACTCGCCCTGCGTACATTAAAGTCGTTCCGCGTAACGTTCTCGGAAAATCCAAAAAAGTAATAATCGTATGGCATGATAAATTCGTTCTGGGTACGACCGAAGGAAAGGGTTATATTAGGGAGGATAGGAAACTCCACCAATTTGTGTGCGATTGGCCAGAAAAAATCCTCGTCCTCCGAAAGGGTATTGTTGTTGGCCTTCAGGTTGAGGTAGGTCAATCCAACTGCCATTCCGGTGGCCATGGCCATAGAGACGCTGATATTCTGCAATTTTCGCATGGAAACACAGCGGAGCTGATGTTGGCAGGCAATGAAACCTCAGTGGCATATGTTTAAGTAACGAAAACCTCCCTGACAGGACATTGCTACGCACAGTAGTTTTGTCCAAAAATCGGAGGTTTGAAAGCAACAATGAAGGGTAACCGAGAGTATGACAAGTTTTATGTCACGAGACGTGTAAATACTTGTTCACACTTAAGGAGAGTTCTACCAATTAAACTAAGATTGAAGCTTTTTTTATTTAACTTTACTGCCAAAATGGCCTTCCATTACCGAGAAACTTTTTAAAATGGAAGCAGAATGAACACTGTCATTGCAAATTTTGCGTAGTTATCCTCAATTTATGTTTTTATTTCTTCTTCTTCTTCTTCTTCACATTAGCATTATAGCTATAAATAAAATTCATAGCGTAAACATTCCTATCATCCATTAAATTTCTAGTCTTATGTGTGTTGTGTTTTTGACATGCCGTTCTTTTTTAATATTTTCCTGCATGTCAAAAGTTCCTTTCCCACTGCTGCTGGGAATGTAGATAGGGTTATGTCGTGAGGTTGTTGAAAGGTACTTATGTATTGCAGCCCCCTTCTACTCATCCGGTTTTCTGCACGCTATCCATCGATCCAGCAGGGATTTGCTGATGGTATTGAACTGCAGAGCAGTTCTCCGAAGGCAACCGCATTACATAACTGCTAAAATCAGCAAACAAAGCAAAGTTGGCCTTTTGAACTAACCAAGGGAATTATCGCTTACTTACAAATTTTAAGTAGGGTGATTTACATAATCTCCCCACTTTCGTACTTCGTTAAACTTTTTCCTAGTTGATGTTGGTGGTACCACTACAAAATGTTTCTCAGTTACCTCGCCCAAGGTTTGGGAACACCTCCATTACATACACGCGTTCGCCGTTGGTAGAGGGTTTAGCGATGATAGTTAAGCTCATTTCACTGTCTTCTCCCAAGTTTTGTGTACGTGGCCCAACTTGCCCTCGTAATTTTTTACCATTACTATAGGGATCTTATTTGTTCCCTTACATGCCCTGGCTGTCCTCTTTTCAAAAATCAGGTGTGCGTGAGCCTGTGGGGCGCGCTTCCCACTTTCCATAGACGACCCGACGACATACCACCAACGGAAAGTGGTTTACTGCCCATATCACTGTCAACCGATTCATAATATTTAGGTGACTGTGGTCACTCTTAATTCACAATTTTGGAAATTGATCAAACAAGAAGAATATCTGGGATGTATATCCATGATAATACGGATACTCACTTAAAGCAACATCGGTACTCAAAAACACAGGTGTATTACATGTTGCTGTGCATTCATGTTTTTGTTTTCCTTTTAATGCTGACTTCGAAGCCCCTTTGTGAGGACACAGTAAGATGATAATGCTTACCCAGGTGCACTGCCAACCAGCACATGCACATCAACTAATATTTAACAATTTAGCAATACATTTGCAGTGGAAGACTACCAATGGATTCGGCCACATTAACCTACAGAATTTAACACCTCCGATCTCATGTCGAAACCATAGCTCGATGGTAGTCCTGTCATAAGGAAGACGCTCTGTGCGGCTGCTCCTAGATTCGGCTTTTTTTCAAGCGCCCGTTTCCAAAGACGCATTGAATCATAGGCAATCACGTTTCCAGGGTTAAATATCACAATGGCAACGTCGCCGTTTTGAATAACTGACATGTCCTTGACTTTCGACAGGAAATGGAATCCAGTACGTGTTTGTGCAATGAGAAAAATGGCTACAAAAGAAGGATAAGAGCATGGTTGGGAAGCTTGACCATCGCAACATTGGGAGAATGGGGCAAAAGTGGCTGGTTTTTTGGTTGTCATCAGTCGTAATTAAACCAATTATCATCTGGAGGTCATCATTTACTACATGAACACCAGACTTATGCCCTATATGGATGCATACACGTCATGGTACTGACAAACACAGTTATAAAGTCTTAATATATTGCATTAACCAATTGGTTGATTCTTCGTTTCACATATGGGCAACAAGTTTAGGTAGATCAGCTATTTAATAAAAAATCTTAAAGTAACTCTAGAACATTGATTTTTTAGTATGCTTGACCTTTCTCATATTTCCATCAACTGCTATTCGAAAAAATCAGACTACTTCTCGAAAGCAACTACCCAAAATCTGGAACTTGACTCAGACGCGTCCAAATCTTCCAACTGCGCAGGCTGTGTCACAAAACTTGCTTAACGCTCGACTATATAATATATGACCAGACGGTAAATGAGCTAATGTCATCACCAATTTCTAAAATCATAGCCAAGGACTGCCTGCAACGATAAGAGTGACTGCCCATCCAATTAGGCACATCAGCAGTCTGTGCTAAGAATTGCATTAATTCTCGTGAACATTGAGCGAGGTGAGGTTTTGACACAAAAATAACAAAGCAATGTCGATTTCACGAGGAAAACGGAAGAAAATATATCGGACAACTTCGATTGATGTTACAGTCCACTGTCAAGTTTACGATGACCTTCAAACCAGTTGCTGACAGCGAAACATCACTGACGTAATTGATACTGTACATTTAAGATTTAAAGGCATTTAAAAAAACAACCAGTTGGTAAGCTGAATTTCAATGGAGAAGTATAGTTAACGATGGAAACATGCGTTAGTGCTTCAGAAGTCCTCTATTTATTAGAAATTCGAATCACGAATCGTAAGTTGGAGCCTCTAAACAGTACAACTCCTGTCCTTTTTATTCTATTCATATATAAAAATTCTAGTATACGGTTATGTAACAGCAAAAGATCTTAATGGTCGTTGTTATTTGGAATATAAGAGTTTAAAGCACTTGGAAAAAGCAAAACAGCTGGTGAGCTGAAGTTATAAACAAACTTAAATACCCGACGGAAACATGCATCGCTGCCCAAATTGCCATGAGTTGTCCGTTGTGATTTATGTTTTGCTTATTTGTAAGACACTTAAATCACGGTATTTCAGCCCATGCATTGCTACAAAACAATATATGGTAGTTTTTAAACGAAATATTATTTTCGCGTAACCGCAGATAAAATAAAACTTACCATGACACTTAACTGCGAATTGACTAACAATATGAACAGGGTCACTGTCCCTCAGAAGACTGTCCTGTAAAATGACATTCAGATTAGGTTCATCTGCATTCTCAAGGAGATAGGCAACTGTTTCACCGATAGCCTCATAATCCAAAGCCAGCTCACTACTTTCGTATAGGATAGCGATATTTTTCCAACCCTGTTGTCGTAAGAAAGTTTTGAGCGATTTGTAGAGTTCTTCGCTGGGAATGCTAATGGTCACAGATGCCATATTATTAAAAAGATCTGCATTATTCCTTTTCGGAGGAATATTGGAATAGAACCTGACAAAATCGTCAGCCGCACATGCGTAATTAATTTGCCGGACACTGGCGTAAGCCGCCCGCACCAGTTTACTCTGAGCCACCCAGTCACTGATGAGTGCACATGCGCTGCCTGATATTGGTCCAATGTAAACAGTGTAACCTTTGAACGTTTCGCTTTCGGACGCAGCTAGTTTCAAAACTCGGAAAACCTCTTTCATTCGGTATTTCTCCAGCATGGAACAACCCGGAATTAACTTTACAAATGCCTGAACATCACCTTCTTCGATGAGACCCTCAGTGTTCTTTCTGCTGTATTTGACGGCAGCCAGCATGGAACGAAAATAATCAAATACCTGCGTTTGCAATGAACATAAGCTACTGGGTTGAAGGAACATCAGACGAAGTTTTGGAGTCCGAGCAGGTGTAATGGTACATTCACACCGAATAAGTAGAAACAGGAAGAAGGCAAACATCACAATCGACTTCATTATCATGACTTCTTAGAAGCATCTGCGAGTTTGATTATTAATGGGTAACTGAGGTAAGAAGCCGTTGGTCGTGCGAACATGAAAGGCATTGGTTGGCGATGTCTGACCTATCCGACATGTGCAAAATGGACTTCACTTTCTTCTGTCTTCAAGAACCACGTGCCCCTTGGCGTTTTAAAAGTAGTCACTTGATCATTGTCTGGATTGCATTTATAAAAATCTACACAAGCATCACCGGTTGCCTGCGGTTTCATTCAGCAAAAGGGCCATCTGCACAACGTTTGCCTGAACTTTAAGCCAGTGTCTCTGTTGCGAGTACCCCATAAAACTTTTAGTTAAAGAAACATATCCTACTTATCTGCTCCAAGAGTGGACACTCAGTGGTTATTTCACATTGGTTTATGGTCAGATGCTGTTAAAATTTTGGATCTAGACCTAAGAATAAATTTCTCTGCCAAGTTAGCGAATGCAATGCACTTATTTATTCCTGAACTCATTCCCGTGAGAACACTCTTAAGATGATATCTGTATTTTAACGCAGACAAGAAAACTAGTGCAAATATAACAAACCTTGAAAAATGTCCTCCAGCATATACATCGCAAATGAAAAAAAGCACTTAGTGGAAACGCCTTAAATACTGTAGATTAATATATTGGCATGTTAAATAGCTAGAACATGCTTTTGTATTTAAAATCACGCTATTTTTCAAACATCTTCATTTACTGACTGCAACGGACAAAAAGGTGATTCTCGTAATTGTAAGGATTACATCGTTATCACTTTTGGTCGGCTTTAGACGTACGTTTTCACCCCAGGACGCCGTACATAGGCGATATCAACATAAGATATTACCAGAATAAAATATTTGGTTCCAAATTAACCCAGGATTATATTAAGTTGAAAATAGCACAACGTTTTATCTGCATCAAAAATATCAACGGTACAGCATGGAATCTGAAATTAATTATAAATTGCGCAATGTAACACTTGCCTTATATTTTAATCCTCTGTCCACGAAATCTTTAAAACGCTTTTCTCGCGCGTTTGGGAAATATTTGAGGCACGATATTGATTGACAATTTCTTTTGGATTTGACGATATACACAAGTGTTTGCATTCATCTCTTTCAATTAGATTAATAATTTGTCCAAACACGCTTAAGGTTTATTTCCGTTTTTTTTTGAAATCTCTTAAAACTGGTTTTCACGACGACTCAAGGGTGGTTGATATGCACTCTCTAACTTCGTACTTACAAAATTCCCTGAATTATAGAGCGAAGATATTAAAAATAAAAGGAACTCTCAACGCAAAAAAATCTCATGGAAATATTTTCGAGATGCGATTGGCAATGGTCAGGGGTCTTCCGACCGCAATCTAAAGATTTCATTTCAGTTGATGGATCTAAGCAGGTGGGATGGATACCGAAATTGGTGCACTGCCATTTCAGAAAGCGTTGCAATAATGGACTGGAGAGATATTTATTGTCGTACAAAAGGACTGCATGTTAGATAAGCTTACCTTACCATTATATTCTGGAGGTCATGATAAGGTTACTGCATGCGGTTTGGCACCTTCTTCCACGCCCTCCTGTTTTTTAAATTTTTGCCCTCTTAAGGATTTGGCAGATGGCTTACATGGTACATATGAGAAGAAAGCATAGTCGAAAATCTTTTTGACATTTTAACTTCAGAGAGTGCGAGAAAAAAAGTTCAAAGCTAGATGCTCACAGTTTTTGTCCTCGTCCTAAAAAAACCACGGTCATTTCGAAGCGATCTCAGCAGCAGACATAATATGTCCATTTATATTGAAAAAATGGCAATACACCTTTTTGTAGGTGATCTTGCCTTATTCGGCCAGCGAAAGGTAACTTGTTTTGGGAACTATTTAAAATCTGTCGTCTTTACTAACAATATACGTTTTGCAGGGAACTTATGTACGTAAGAAATGTTTTTGACGTTTATCACCGTCAACTGACATCATGGTAGTCATGACATGGGACTATTTTGCTACATCTCCTAAACTTTACGAATTTAAAAGTGGCCTTATTCTAATGCCATTAACCGAACTTAATTATTTATAAGGTATTATTCCCACTGCTTGCATTTACCTTAATGTATGTGCTTCAGATGGCAAATACATTTCTGTGTAATAGATGATTGAATAATAATGCCAGGTCAGAAAGCACTGAAATTTAACATTAAAAGATAAATTTATATTTAAATTTAATTAACTTGTACTTGGTTTGATCGAGAGTTTTCTGCTTACAAAATGTTTTATGTTTATGGTAAATGAGAGGGTTATTTTGGTCAAACAGTCAAAAGTAGATCAAAAAGGGGAATTATATTAAAAGCGAGGCATCAACATTTTCTGAATGTGCTTCATAGAGCGCATATATTTTTAGTCGTTAGTAGATTAATTGATTGCGGCATGAACACATAGAAAATTTTACCCATAATTAAGTCAACTGCAGAAGATTAAAAGTCCTTTTGAAAATCATGACTAATGAAAACGGAAAAAAGAAGTAATATCTGTAGGACAAAAATTGTTTGGGGTATTGGTCAATTATCCATTTTTACTTGCACTACATACTGAAGTGAACATTAAAGTATAAAATCGCGCGGTTGGAGGAGGACAATATGGAATTTAGTGGCTAATGCAGTTGTTTCTTCTACAAAAAATCCATGGCATGCATTTTCTTTAACATGTAATAATTGCGTTTGGTCGATATTTGCAAAGATCGAGAAAAAAGGAGGACTTCGATTTTAAGTGAAGACGCTGAGCATTCCTAAACTTTCTGTTTGCCAGTTTCAATAAACTGCTTGAATTGAATATATCATATAATTAAATGTCCTAGTTTTATTTGTATTTGTATACCGAAGAAAACGGCTGTTGCATTTAAGTTTCTTTAATGGGATAAGCTCGAAATCTTTACTATTATAAGCTATTAGCTGAAAAAATTAATATTATGCTTACAAAAAAATGACATGAAAAAGTCAATACTTGGATCTTAAAATAGGCATGCTTCCTAAAAAGTTTTATGTGACACTATTTCCAGCTGAGCAAGTTTGACGTTCTCCGCATCTACTTCCATTGACTCCCTAGTACACCTTGAATTATTGTCTTTTTACTATTGACTGTTTCCTCGTACCCTGGGCTGCTCGCACGACTTCCCTGTCTCTCTCCGGTCGAATGCACACTAGTGCTACAACTAGTACCCCCTTCGAATGGTACTTGAATACTGTCTCCAACACCCGTTTGGACCCCTTACTTTTTAATCACCTTTCTCTACAATGCTTCCGTCTCCCTTCCCCCAAATCGCATCAAGGGACAACTGCTTATCATCTTACAAAGATTGAGCTTTGTGAATGCAATCTGTCCTGTCCAATAAGTTAGTTTACCGCCCCTTGTCCGCCGGCACGATAACGAGGTCATTGTTCGGTCGGACTTCTTTGAGTGGCTTACGTTGAACCCTGGGAGAGCGTTGCTTGGTAAATGTGCCATGAGGAACGACTACACCTAGTGACATATGAGGTTTTTCGTTTCGGCGGTCACTTCTGTTTGGCTGAGGATGGATTCTGCTGCAGGAATCTGGAGTCTTCCCTCCTTATGGCACATCGACCACGCGACGCTCTCTTCAAGGTCGAACGTAAGGCACTTAAATAAGTCAGCGCCGACAGTGACCTCTTTATCGTGCCGGTGTACTAGGAGCGGTCCACTGTCGTATTGGACAGGACAACTATTTTAAGAGCTACTTTATGTTGTCTCCTCTTCCCCCTTTGTTTTGATTACAACTGTCACCACGGCTAACCTAAAGCGCTAACACTTCGTCTCACATTGCCGACACAGTGTTGTATCCGGTCACATCCCCCGTTTCGCGCTGGTGTTTCAAATCAATGGGTTTCCACAGGAATGGCCTCCTGAAACCACATAAGATACAGTCCCCGCCTCGCTTGTTAATAAATGCACGTTAAAGTAATGTTGAGTTTTCCACTAGTCGCATTGTTTTCGAACGTGTTTTGTTCAGTTGTCGATAGTTAAGCAATTTGGCGGACTCTCTTCCTTCTTGACTGGATGCATTCATTGTTGGAGTTTGTACATTGTTTATGCCTGAGTATTTGGCTTAATAGTACAGCACCGCCTTAATGGTTGGTATCCTTGGTTTTTGAACTACAATTGACTGTTGGATTCAGTCGGAGAAATCATAAAGACGAAATGTGTGCCGAGTACGCTTGTCAAATAATCGTAATTAGTCTACAGATTGCGCACATGATATAACAGATTAATTAATTATTTTAAATTAGAGATTGGGTGAGCTTAAGGCATTAATGGGTAGCGCTACGAATCGTTTTACGGCTTCAAATTAGTCTGGAATTTTGAGTACCTTTTGAACTACACACTTGCCATACTGCAAAATGACTAACTCTAAGACACAGTTAAGATGCCACTCAGGTAGTCCAATTCAACTTATTGAAAAGATCTAAGTAGACCTTAAGGATCCTATTCAGGTGATTGTATTCCTCAACTGCTGGCTTGTGACGCTTGATGTTCTTGGCTGTCATTAAGCTTTCGGGAGCTTAAAAACGAATTATGATGATTCATTGTTCAGAGCCTCATGAAATAGTGAACAATTAATAAATGTATATAAGTATCATTCTGGATCCTGCATTTTTCAGTAAATAAGTGTAAAAGTATGTCGCAAGTAAATGAAGTTTAAGACTGCATTGTTTGAGGAAGACAAATTAATAGCGCAGCGGAGGCGTGCCGCTCACTCCATATAATCGTTACCAGCAATGAATCAACTTCCAACATCCAAGTCGGACGTTGAAAAATGGATTTGTATGATGACTTACGAAATACATTGTATAAAGGACACTCCGTTATGAGTAACATTTCGCAGATTCCATGCCGCATCTAAAATGTGCCAATCAAGACCGCTGAACGTGGATTAAGAAAAAACACAAAACCATTGCAAATTTCTGAGCAATTTATTGTGGTGCAAAGTCCACATGTCTTATAAACCACAACTATACGATCTTTTCATCTTTTCTTCGGAATACAGTCAGTTGTGCGGCGATCCTATGCACGCGGTTCGTGGGCTCTATGTAAGGTATTTTGGTTCGCCTCCCGCGACTTACTTTGGTTAATTAGTACCACTAGCCCGCATAACTGTCCTCTATGCGCTGACATGTCATCAAACAGATGCCATCGTCTGCGCAGTGAAGCATAATTTGCAAGAGCTTTCCTACGCAGTTTTAACTAATTCTGAGTCACGATCCGTGTGTACTTCTCAAAAAGCCTAGATAATTCAAGAAATGTTCTATTATATGTTGGTGCTTAATTGAAAAGAAAAATTGTCCATAGTCATTTACCGCACCTATTTCAATTATAAGCGTTAATTACTGTTATATATTTGTTCCACGGTAATTAAAATCCGCAGTGGTTTCTCGAATTTATGGCCTAACATGAACTTTGAGGAATCTCTACCAAACCATTACTGTAAAAACATTTTATTGCTAGATGGCAATATATCTGGAGTTGCGGGACCAGAAAAACCATGAAACCCATTAACGAAGTCGTTATCGGAATTCATTTCATCTCATTGTTTTTATACACTCAAAGCAAGCCGACGAGTGTTTGATGTTGTCTGTATCCGACACTTGCACTCACGTGAATAGAATTGTCCAGCTAATATACCGATTTCTACAAAATGTGCTGCATCATTTCAACAATTCTAGCTCTCTAATCTGGTTTGAATCTTTTGTCGAGCAAAATTTCTACCGATCCGAAATTGCAACTGAGGCGGTACAACTGGCCATGCACTTAGCGGCGCAGATAATATCAATTAATTATTGCATGGTGGCATAGGCTTGACTAAGCTGCTTCTATTCATTATTTGTGCACATGACGTAGATCGGAAAACTAAGTCGGATATAGTGTTCGTTGAAAAATATCTAGCGTAATACAAAAAATAAAATGTCCTCTCAGTGAAGGTATGCGGGGATTAAAAAACTGCAGGTTTGTTAGTAATATTGGTGCATTAAGTTCAACGTCAACACACTTGCTGCAGTACACATGATGTCATTAAGATGTGCATGAAAAAAAGCCTCACGATCGTACCTGTTTATACGAGAACATGCCATGAAGGCTGAAAACGAACCTGAAACATTTAGCTAGAAGCAGCGCCTGACCGCGTTAAATATCAATCACCTCCACGCGAGATAAGAGCAATTTTACCTTAAACGGACCCGCTTCTGCTACTGATCTTTGACAATGTCTCTGATCACGGATCCGCGACGGATCTTGAAAAGTCACGTGAATAATAGTATTGTCCCAGCGATCGAGTCGTCTTCTTAAATATTTTACCATATAACAAGGATTCAGTCACAAATAGGACATGCTCTGGATATCTTCTGCCAACATCTTTGCGAAATGGCCCTCAACACCTATCTCAGAGTACATATGAAAATCATTGTGTCGATCCAAACAACGGAAACATTGATTTGGGCTTCAATATTCTGGAATCCTTCGGATTACGGATATAAATGTATATTTTACAATTATGTTTTACCATACTTCCGCATAGATACTAGCTTAATTATATATATATATAGTACCCACTAGAATTCTTGCAACATGCCGACATATGTGAAAGATTGATAATCATCCGCTAATCGGCATTAACTCAGGTTGTGATACTTATAACCATGTAGTCTACTCTGAAATTATTGCAGTGATGATATGATGCAGGACTTTTAACGATCTTTTTTCTGATCACTAACAAAACCTAAATGCTGCAAAAAGTGGCTGCATAATTAGTACGCATTTTTAAAATTGATTTTGACTGCCTTTATAAATTCAAATTCAAAAACACGGACAAAAAATATTTATCGTTCGCGTTTGGTAGCAAATTACGTGAGATGACCGAGCCGTCATCATGGCCGAGTCCACAATGCGTAGTAAAACGAAAAACTAGTTGGAGTCGCATGCCAGTCAACAAGCTAGCAAAGCACAACAGATCAATTATCCAAGCGATTATCCCATCGCTACACCATCGATTTGGCGGTAAAATTTGCCATTAAAACTGAATTGCGGGTTTAATGTGCAACTTAAGAGTAATTGCTTCATGCCTCCGATCAAAATGCCGATTGGGAACTCCTGTTTAACAATCTAGTTACACAAAATTTCTATGGTTTCTATGAGGAGAATGTTTGCCAATAGTAACGCGACATCTAAGGAGAGCATCGTTTTCCCGGTGAGATTAGTGTTTCTTTGAGACTCGACGAATTCAAACGTTTCCCGTAGGCTATGCGGTGCTTTTTGGTGCCAAATCGGTTGCAACGTTTCTGCCAGCCACTTTGCGATTGCATGATATGGTGAGTTGCATATATCAATTATTGGCCGTATTGGAACGTGTTAGTTGTGAATCTTTGGCAAACCGTAGAGCCTTGGGGGTCCGTGCCTGTAGGTTTCAGCGCTTCTAACTCTTGTTGACTAAGTAAACCTCGGTCTTTTAGTTTCCGGAGACATGTAGTGAGTTGAGTTTCTATGCTCTCCGTTTGATGTTTGTTCTGTGTTTTCCTTTTGAACTTAGTTTCGTCGGCCAGGATTGATTCAAAATTTTAAATGTAAATTCTTTTATTCACAAGTAGGAGACCAGAACTTTTGTCCAGCTTAGTTATGAAAATGTCAATATTTTGGCACAAAACTTTGAGCTTCTCCAAATGCTTTTTCTTGAAATGTCCAATGCTTAAAAGGTTTAGTTCTAAGATGCTGATAGCAACAATTAACTAGATTTGATTTTAATTACTCTGCCCCCTCCAGCCTTGTAGTTACTAGGTTATGTGTTTGTCTCAAGGGATTTTCAAATTGCACTTGTTCCCCTAACCTGTTTGGCCTTCTATTAGGAAAACAAAATTTGTGTCCTAGGGATAGTACTTCAAGGAGGTGCTTGTCGAGCGTCATGTTAGTAAAATTATGTACGTACCGCTCCAGGTCATTTTGGAATAAGGACTGAGTCTTCCTCGGATTGATACTGCAGAGATTTTTTGTCCGTTTTACTTTCATGCAGCTTTGATTCACAGTTTGTACCTATCTCCAAGGGCCTTGTGGTCTTTCACAGTCAATGATCTCCGGGCTTCAATGACACATTGAAATTGTGGCGCGGAATATGTGAAATAAGTTTCATTATGTGGCAATCATCATCCAACATATTCTATTAATTATCAGAAAAATCCATTTTTTCTACGTTCGCTGCTGCTAGTTGCTGCTTTGTTTGTTAATGGTATTATTTATCTCATGACAGTAGCATTCAGTAGTATCTAATATCCATTTTAAGTTGGGGTATAGAACGTAAGAGCCTTACAAATATACTACTCAATGTTATGGCTCAAATTTTGGCAGGTTTACAAAATATAATGCCTTTCTTGTTTTCCCAACACTAATGCGTTATCTCACAATTACGCTAGCCTCAATTTCATGAACTCAAAATGAAATTTTCCGTTTTCTTAACAAATATACTTAAAAATTTTCACGCTCGTCATGAAGATTCTTTTATAGTGCAGCATGTACACACGAGAAGTTCTTTT
>JAYGXS010000336.1:0-31116 GCA_036362985.1 Ligula intestinalis
GCAACGAAGGAACGATTGCACTTTGAAGAGCAAGATTAAATACCTTACAAAGAATAGACGGAAAGATATCATTCGCTTCAGCTTTAAGAAGGCTAACTGGGACGCCATCTGGTCCTGGACTATAGGATTAATTATCCCGGCTAGATTTCCTACGGGACATCATGCATTGACTCATTCTTCCAAATTTACTTAGTTCCTCGATCGTCATCACGTGTGCCGTCCACGTCTGCCCTTCTTTCTCACTTTATCGTTTGTTGGCCGCTTTCTGGGAGACGTTTTCCTGAGCTGGAACGGACTTAACCCGATAGTCACCAACCATGTCTATTCCTCCCCGCCCACGCGGACGGCTGAGGTGTGCAGTTAAGTTTTCTGCAAGACAATCCAACCGAATCTCCTGACCTAGGAAGTGTCCTGGTGCGGCATCGCACATTGTCTCATTCTTTCTAATTTCCCAAGTGCCTCGATCGTCTTCCCGCTTGCCCTCCGCTTCTGCCCTACTTACCCACTTTATCTTGTACTGACCGTTTTTCTTGAAGCCATTGTGTTTCTAAGCGGGAACGGACATGATCCCTACAATCAACAAACTTGTCTATTCCTCACCGTCAAGGCGGACGAGTAAAAAGTGCCGTACAGTCTTCGGTAAAACAATCTGACCGAATCTCTGCACGTTCGCAAACCAAGCGAGGGGCGTCGCAAGCAAAGTGAGCCGGTGCACCAAGGTCCTGCTACCGTCCCCCAGTCCTTCTGGGTTACTATCCGTCGACGATTGCTACCTCGGGACGTCACCCCCCGGGTGAATCATTGTGCTCTGGCACAGCAACTCAGTAGCTAACTTATGCTCATTCGCCAGCATCAGCACCGGATGGACTCGCCTACACCCTACTGTCGTCCCGACTGCTACGTCTCGCCGCATGCCTGCCGCCATCTGATTGTCTGCAGTTCCCGCCCAGGCACCCAACTAACGCCCCTCACCGATCTTTGGCTCAAACCGGCCAAGATCGCGACTTCTCTCACTCTCCCCAACACCACCCCGTTTGGACTCCGGCGGGAACCCCTGATTCAACTTGGGCTACTAACCAACTAACTTAAGAGTGAATAACGCAGTTTACTCTTCGGTTAATCGGTACGGTCGAATTTCTTGTTCCCGGTCATTTCTTGGTGCAGCTTTGGCTGCGGCCAACTAACTGAGTCGCGGCCACTAACTCTGCGGTCCCATACTTAGGGATCTTCTAGCGTCTCAATTACGGTCCACATGCTCCGCGTCATTTAGGATTTCCACAACAGTTCACCTTGATTACACTTTTCATAATCCGCGGACTAAGCCTTTGTAAAACGCCGACGGAATAAGTCCTATTTTTCCGTCCACACCTAAAAAACTTATAATTCAGTGTTTCTTTTTACTCACACAAAATAACATTTGCAGAAATATATTAACAAACAGCCTCCTTCCGCACTGTTTTAGCCGTTCCCCTTTGACCGCGTGCGGTGGCTTCGGTTGGTTCGTTCCTTGTACATGGGTGCTTACAAATACTTGAGCTTTCGCTTAGCTGTCTTACCTGTGGCAGCATCCGCATTCTTATTCTTTCATTGTATTGGATGCTCGTTGAGCCAGCTTCCTCCGCTTCTTTTTCCCTTTCGGCCACCCACTTGCAGTAAAATTCGCCGTTGCGCAGTTCAGTTTTGACTGCGGCACATGCTACGAGCTGAATTATAAGGTATCCATTTTACCTTCCCCGCCAGGTTCTTTTGGTGTGTTTCTCTCGACGCTTCCGCCGCAGTCTTCCTTCGATGCGTAGCGATCTTCGCTTGCTTTGCTGGTCATTAAGTGGCTGCCACATTGTTCAATTGCACCTGCAACAAAGAAACCATTAAGACAAACTTTCCTTAAACTCACCTTCATGAGAGCTATCCAAGTCCGCACCAGCATCATCACTTCACCTTCATGACCCATGCGTTGCGATTGCTGGGTATTGCCTTATGTCTGTGGAAATCGTAGGCGTTCCGCCCAACCGCACCGTCTTTTCGTCCACATAATCTGATATAATGACTAGTTTAACATGCATTAAACTCTTACCCGATCCGCTGGGTTTGCCTTTGTTTCCGCCATCTACCTGCATGTTCATGTCTTCCATTTCATCTAACCGCAGGAGGCAGCAAGTCTCCGGATTGCGGTTTTTGTTTACCAGTCGTTTTCGGGTGCGCAGTTTCACTTCTGTTGGGACATGGTTAAGTGCAGTAGGAAAAAAATATACCTTCCGTCATATTCACGGGGTACAGATGAGCTATGTGGCTGCAGAGAGTATCCCAAGCTTCCGGCACTATATTCATTCGGAAGGCAAACCACATTCGGTATTGGATTTCCTCAACGTGTGCCCAAACGGACCTTCCTGGAATAGGTTGAATTTTGCGAAGACCCCGTTTAAGTTGACTCCGAAATGCCTCAATGGCTTGCGTGTGCTTGCCCATAATTGGGTCCACAAAGCTCTCAGTATGGTTAACCGTGTAATGCGAATAACCCATGGTCTTCAGCTTACCAAAGCTGCTCCAACAGTCTGTCACAATTTCACTGCCGTGCTTCACTCTCCGGCATATAACACTGCAGAGGGACGGCGTACAGCGGCTGCTCAGTTGTTTGTAAACTGCCCTTCTCTTGAAAGTGTCGTACATATCGATAACCCACAATTGCCGCACTTTTCACCCTCGGTTGTACTTACGGCGGGTAATCCTCGACTCGTCCACCTGCACTTGAATGCCCGGTCCACCGATTGACGTAGCTACCATGTTCAGGGTGTTGGAACAGACGTTCCTACAAATTGCGAATCAGTTTACGGCCGGTTTTAGGGATACTCCACAGACAGCTCCCGCTATTCTGTACCATTTTGCCGGCAAAAAACGCCAGGCACATATTTGCTAGCTTATGCAATGCTAACCGGCTTCCATAAAATATAGAATTTGTCCGCACAGATTGTTTGCTTTGGCACAGAGCGCACCTGAAGATTTGTCCGTCTCCGTTCTGCGCATACTTTTGCAGGGACACTCGTCCGCCGCAAGAGCATCGTAAGTCCGTTGATCGGAGACTTTTGCTGCGGAGGTAGGGCACCATTTCGGCCGAATTGATGGTTTGCGGAAGCCTATTGTCTGGTGTCGGTTCCAATCGTAGGGACCTATGTGACCTGTGGTCCGGGCCAAAGTATAAAACGCGTGCACTTTTAGACTCATCCTTAAATACTCCGCCTCACGTAGGCCAAGCTTACTAACCGAGGTGGACTGTAACTCTCTGGATGTGTCGTCTTCTTGCCCCTCTCCCTTTTCGCTTCACAATTTTCCCTCCTTCTATTCTGTTTCTGTACACCCAGACGTCTTTCGGCTTACCTTCTTTGTCGGTTAACTAACAGGCAAGGCTGTGCCTGCTGTGGGCTGTTCGGTGGAGTATTAAACGGGGTTTCTGTCCAAAAATTGGCTTTCGAGGTTTGTGTTCTTCCAAAGCTGAGTGAGAAGGTAAAAAAGCTCATGATATTTGCTCTGGTTGCGTACTCAGTATCTTTCTGCTTAGACCTGCGATTATAATGGCAGAATACTTGCGTACTAAACGAGCTAACCGCAGGCCCAGTTGAGATCATACCTGATAGCTCCAGATCTGTCTGTCTGACTGCCAACCGTTGCAAAATTGACTTCTCCGGATAGCGTCCACGCGTTCCTGCTAGAAAAGACAGAAAACCAGCTCGATGTCCTTAATTTCCCTAGTAACATTTCCCACCGGAATCAACCGTGGAATCCAATGCGACATGTCGTGCATTTTTAGGCCGGATTTAAGCGCGATTTTGTCACCTATGTCGCGCCGGAATCCGCTTCGACAAGTCACGCCGGAATCCGCTCCGACAAGTCGTGGCGGAATCTGTGGCGAAAAGTCGCGACTGAGGAAGACCGAATATAGGTACTTTTTAGCTTAATGCGAGCAAACCCCCGATAACGATATGAATTCGAAGATGATTGATTCATTATTAGAAATGTTAATTAGAAAAATGGTATTACAGAAATCTTTAAAAAATCTTGTGGCGGTGTATATATTTCTTATACTTCTCTGGCGGGTCCGGGCGTAGGGCCTATATGAGAAAATGAAGTGACATAAGTAATATTTCGAACCTTGGTCATCATCATTTGGCGGCTTATCCATTGCTCGCCGTTTTCTGTACACATCCAATGACCACTTAAAGCGCCTGCGTAATGCCTCCTCCAATTGGGAAATATCCACTGGCTCCCCCTTCCGAAGGACGAAGGTCTCTGATGCGCAAGTGGTCAGTAGCATTATAATGAAACATACCGCGTATCGCGTCGTACAGGTGCGCAATTGCGCACCCGTTCCTGCTCCTTACCACGAACCATACCATTAATTTTATCAGCGATTTCAAGGAACAATTTAATCAAATTTACTCCACTTATTTCAGCTATTAACATGCACTTCGTAAAGGAGAAACAGTAATTACCTGGTTATTCCCCATATGTCTGTCTGGCTTCCTACTTCGCGCATATGTTTGCTGGTATTGGTCGCCAGCGCAGCGGCTCGGCTTTGCGTGTCCTTGAGACCATATATTCAATTCCTTGAATATTTTTCCTCCAATTACCTTTCGCGGCTTGCTTTTCTTGGTTTCAACGCTGCTTTTTTCCCTTTTAATACTGAAAAAACCAATTGTTTAGCCGAATTTTTAGTTCAGTAAAACAAATTTAGGCGTTCCTACGTAATTTTCTTAGTTTTCGGAATTATTTCACTCTCTCTCTTCCCCTGATATGCACCACCCATACTTTCCTCTATAACCAATCTCCCGCCTTGGAGTTGGGCGCGCTTCGCGCGCACTCACACGACCCCATAACACAATCCTACCCATCAACCATCATCAGGGCCTTATATTTGGTCACATCTCAGACATCCCCAACGATGGTCTTGTAGATTTGACGGACTTTTGGATCTCATACGGCAGTGCCGATCACGATCATAAACTGGTGGGTTCCCTATGTTCTATTATGCCGCACCGGTTTGGGAACCCGAGTGTAGTGCCGGGAACCCGTCTATACCAGTAATGTTTCATTAATACCTATTGTTCTACCCCACGCTCAGCTTCGACTGAGTTTGCTTCCAAGCCCTCCCCCTACTAACAGAGGCAGTGAGTATCAGAATACATAGTCAGAATATAGATAACGATGTGGCTCATCTGTGAGTGCCCTTGAATATTACCTTCCGCATGACACTGCTATATTCATTTTTTCGAATCTAAAAAATTCGCTTCCAAACAGTTATACTCGTCTTATAGCTATAGACTACGGATACTGTTTGTTCAACCAATTATTTCTAGTACTTCGTGTTACCGAATTTTTGGTTTATTGATGAGGCCCATTGGGCCTGAAATATACAACTCATTATTATTATAATATTTTTAGAGAAATTTACCCTAAGAATACGTAGCCCTGATGACATTATGGGCCAAGTTAAAACCTTAGAGACCTCCTCAACGTACTATGCACTCAACTTATAGTAAGAAGATTCGCTATGAATAACTTGCCTTAGGCACATAAATCTTGAGCGAAGGCGAAAGTAGGCATCTTTAGGAGTAGCTGCTAATATTGATAGGTGAGGACTTCGAATATGTGGTCTCACGTGTCCCTCACTGAGGCGCCGAGTAATCTGCTCAAGCGGCAGAAACGCGGTCCTCGCCAGGTCCTTTAACCCACGTAAGAAACTTTTGAAATGGAACGCTGAAAAGGAGTCCAGCGCACCGTGCTTAATGTAGTCTAGTGGTAGGTGTACAATGCTGTGTACCTTATACACCATGTGCTCCTCATCATAAAAAGTATAGATGCCTTGATTAAAGTACTTTAGTGAATATGAGCAAAATTTGAGTGCATTTGCCTGATGCCCTGCTGTGTGCAGTGCCCTAATTGCTAAAAATAGACACAGAAAATGTTTGTTTAAGCCATCAGGGAGGAGACCCTTAAGGACTATGAAACCAGTATACAACAGAAATATTTACAGTTCCGTTGCTTTCCATTGTGCGAAGAGCTCAATTCTACGTGGTGTCTGCGTAAAATACGAAGGAAGGTAACTCCTTATCCCTATTAACCTCTCACTTATTTTCCTTGCCATCTCCCTTGGAAGCCGATATCCGGACGTAGTGCGGCTTAGAAGCCACAACTTAATTAACTTCTTCATAACACCTTAGAAAACTTGGTGCATGGTATCTAACGGAAATCCTGTAACTAACCCAACTGGCGTGGGAAGGAAAGGAGAACGTCCCACTATGTGCCTGTTGGGGTCATATACCATAAACTCTGCATCGTCGCGCAGGCTATGGTCCGTTCCTAGATAAACTACCTTACTCATTTCATGACCGTTACTCACATACCGGTACTCATGACCGGTAATCTTACACTTCTCACATCCTTCATACGCCCATACATTTCTAATTTGTTTTAAGAACGCCCTCGCAAGAGCGTCAGCTATTAGAGCTTTGACCTGAAATCCTATCCTACGCTCGACGTCGGGGAGTTCTTACTCCTCTGATGTCAGGGTATTGACCTCTTTAATGAGAGGACTACAATAATGGTTTACATCTGCGGGTTTTGAATAACCACAGTATGCACCCACTACGAATACCATACTCCTGAAGGGTTCTATTATTCTACCTAAAAAAGGCCAGAAACTAACGAGATTTTTCTTAAACTTAGTAAAGCCATCACAATGCAGTTGCACCACTACTACATCGGACTGCCCAACTGCTGTTAAATGGTCCCTAACTAACTTTATGAACTGGGTCCTCAAACCCACGTGCATGTACTTGCCATCATCCATTCTCACTACCATATAAATATAACTAGTTCAAAGAAGAGTTCTCATATCCACCGGAATAACCGGTTAGCTTTAAGACCACATTCTCAGCATAACATCTGAAGTCCTATGCGGCACCTTACTGTCCATACACCACTTGATTAGCGCCACCTTATACTTCTTTCCTATGGTAGAAGAAAAATACCTCTTAATACTACCGCAAAATAAACAAACACCACGATACGAACCGCTCTGTGCAGATGACTTCTCCCTCTGCTTTTCACCATACCGCCTTCCAAACGCCATCGAAAGGGACTTGCAAATGCTTCATAGCAACTTGGACACTATAATTTCATTCCTGCAAGGAAAAAAACAGTTAGTGGCAGATGGTAATAATAAAACAATTGGAAGAAGTTTTTCGCAGAAGAGCTGATGTTTTTCCTGTGACACTTTCTGACCAAATGACATCTTTCCAACCGACGACGACTTAAAGGTTGCAGAAATCAATACAGCTTGTCCCACGATCAAAAGCTGTTTCGTCCGTTCTCGTCGCCGGGCCTCCTATAGAAATCACGATCAACAAACCTGACCCGAATTCGGACCGTATGATGAGTGGTTGCACTCGCTGAGCCACCAGCCTTATCGTCATCTCCACGCGGGCCTGGGTGTGCGCGCCAGCGAGCGCGAAATAAGTGGGAAGGGGGGAGGGGTGATTAAAGTTAATTGTAGGGAAAGGGTGGCGTTGGCGCGAACGGTTACCGGTTAAGTTTACAGAGAGGCGTGACCAGATGTTCGACGCGGCCCAAGCAGCGCGTCTCATGAGAACGGATCGTTACTTTCTGCTGACAATGGGTGCGCGCACTCTGACGCCATACGAGGGCTGCGTAAAGGGATAGGGGGAAGGAAAAACTCAGAGCAAGCGCGCACGCGTTCGGTGCGTACGTTCGCGTGGGGACACAGAACGGCGAAGTAGTGAATTATTGGACATTCTCCTCAACGTCCGTAGCGATCGCTAGCGATTCGTTACTGGGGAAGGCTGAAGGAAAAGAAAGTAATTGCTGCGGCAGAAGACCAGGAAAGGTAATTTTGTCTTTCCCATTATGCACACTAATACACACAGAAGGTCGAATAAAGTCAAGGCAACCATTTCCGAACGGCAAATGGAGAACCCAAACCCATCAAAATGAACAATTACTATGACGAGCATTAGCACCTGTTCTTTCATCTTCTCCTCCGCCACACAAATACCTTATTCCTCAGATAATCACGGATCCTAATAAGACAATTGCCAAGAAGACGACTGAATAAGCGCTCGCTTTCGACACAGGATCCATTAACTTGTACACATGCCAGGGCCTTCTTTGCTTTTACCATACGCTACTTGCTGAGTTTCGTTTTGTACAAATATGCATATCAAAAGCTTATTATTTATCTGATGAAACCCTACTTAACTCGAACGTTCTGCTTGCTTATGGATGCTGTCATTAGGCGAATGTACCAGGGGAATTGCCGGTATACCTGACTATTCAGTAGCTGACTGGGGGGGGGGGGATATTGCAGACAATTTTTTGATATCCCGGTCCTGATGGTTTGTGGGCGAAATTGTCGAATTAAATGTTCTCACTTAGTCTGACCAGCTCCTGTTGTTGAACAAACCGGCTGCATGGATAGTGGCGGCCCATTGACGGTGATCCGAAGCGAGCTCCTCGCAGACGTTCACTCATTGCCGGCTCCAGTGTCGCAAGACTTTAAGCGGTCACGAGGCGCATCCGTTCGACGTCGGACTTGAAGGTGATAAACCATGCCTTCAGTTGATCGCCATGTCGATGTCTCTAGTTTGCATTACGGCGGGGTTCACGACCAATCTGCGAAGGTCCGCCGATTGCTTGCGCAGGACACGTTGAAACCATTAGAATCGGTGATACTATATGAATGATGCTAGACTGAGTCGCCGAAGAAACCAAAGGTCAAAGACTTCGAGCGGTAGGATGTGTACCTTAGTCACTGGCTATGTTTCGCAAGCACCGGTTTGTTTGATACTTTACATATCAGCAACCAAGTACGAAAACTGATGTCTGAGCGAGACCAGAGTGGTCTGGCTAGCTGCCTAAACGCATTTGTAGCCTACGCAATTCAGTTCTTGATCTCGTCTTTGGCCTGTCTGTGGCTGGAATATTCGGGCCCAAATAGCGGGGGCAGTTAACTTCTTCAATAGGTTGACCGCGGTTAATCAGTGGTTAGGCTGTGTCCTGATACGTCGTCAGGAGTTTTGTCTTTCGCACATTCTAAAATGCTGCAGTTTCGTTGACTAATCACCTTCATCAGACCACCCACACCTATTTCTGCTCTACTACTATGTTCCTACTTCTATGTTCCTAAGCATTTTTTTCGCTTGCACACTTTTTGAACATGGAGGCCCGTTGAACACTGTCTCCATTTTCACTGTAAGAGTTTTTTTAACTGCCATAAGCTTTCGTTTTTAGGTTCAAAATTACCTGCAAAACACTGCTAAATGTTGCCCCAAAAGGACAATTTCTGCTGACATTATTACGACATTCTACGTCTATCTGCACATATTGTCAAATTATTTTTTGAATTTTTATTTTTTTGAAATTAACTAACCGGAGCTGAAAAATATAAATTCCGAAATTAATTGTTAGACCAACAGCCGCAGGGAAGCTGGCGATTCAGGCTAGCGAATGATGCAATAACTGAGAACTGTGACCGAGTACGACAATGTCATCGGCGTATTATAGGTCAGCTATTCTACATTGAGAACTGATTTCACAACCACTGTCAAATAGTCTGACCAATTGGGTGCGACCGACGCAAGTAGTAGACTATTGCGACGGATATGATGTGCTAGCCTCAAAGTTTGGTAAACTTGTCGACATGGTAAAAAATATGCAGAAGTTTATGCTGCAGACCCTCGTTTCAAATGAAAAACGTTAGGAAGAAATGAAAGGCATGAGAAATTTTATCCAGCAGACACACGTGTCAACAGAAAATCTGACAGCTGCCGAGCTTACGTGTAGAACACCTCAGAAACCTACGAGTGTACCTATACCTAAAGTACAGGCCCCCACAGTTGACCATGCAGCCACAGTGGAGGCTAATTTGAATACCCCCGCTGTGGACAATAAAGGGAAGGCTGGGTCACCATCAAAACCTAAGACTCTCATAAAAAACATTGCAAGACTGTGCCAACACCTAGCATGAAGGTGCCTAAAGCTGCCATGCCTGACCTCACGAGCACCCCTAGCGAAAACAGCAAAGTCAATACTGGCGAAATATTGACTCCAGCAAGTCCGAGCTCGAGGCCCACTGCCAGCCCAAGCTCCCAGATCGCAGACACGGATTCTGAGGCCAACTTTGAGACCGTGTCCAACACCGAAATGACATGCAACAACGAAGGGTTTGGCTTCCCGAATACACAAAGCAACAGAAATGAGGCCCATGCTGGGGAACCATCTACATCGGCCATCCCGAGCTCGAGTCACACAGAGGTCAATATGACAAACACTGTAGGAAAAGTTTTCCAACACCCACAGGGACGACAGCACTGTATTATTGTCCAGGGCCTAGAAGAATGTACTTCAGTCAGTTCAGACCATAACGTGGAGAACATGGCATCCTTCAACCGTGTTCTAAACGATCTGTTCGAGCCAGGTTTGGAATTTCCAGTTCTGAAATCATTTTGGATCCGAAAAAACCTGACAAGGCCACAGGTACGCCGCGACCACGACCTCTAAAAATTGTGATGCATAATGACGAACACGTTAGACTGATCTTATCAAAAAGACCAGCCTTCGCCAGTCACACAAAGAAGTTTTTTCCAGCCAGAGTACTCTCTAGCGGAACGGCTCAAACGTCGGGAACTTGTGGCAGAATTACTTTCGAGAAGAAAAAAGGGCGAGACCAGCCTGGAAATCTCGAACGGGAAGATTATTCACAGGAATATGAGGTTCTTGAACCAACCGATAATACTTCGAACAATGGCCTGAGCGTGGCTTACACAGCCGATGTCAAACGAAGTTCAAATTCCACCGAGACAAAATTCGTCAAAACTATGTCACTTAAATTATTCTACACCAACGCACAGAGTCTGTTGTCCAAGTTAGATAAACTTAAAGTGCAGATATATGACCTTTCTCCCGACATTATCTCTCTGACAGAAACCTGGCTGTCTGAAAACGTGGATGACCGCGAAGTGGCACTACCTGGCTTTAATCTGTTCCAGAGAGATAGAAGAGGTTGCCAAGGAGGAGGAATTATAACTAACGTCAAACATGGACTGCTAGTCTCGGAAAAAACAGAGCGGTTTCATTGCAGCACCGAGGCCATCTGACTTACTATAAAGGTACCGGAATCACCCAGCCTGGAAGTTCTGACCGTGTACCGTCCGCCTAGACATGAGCATGAGGCTGACACTAGTCTACTAGAAGAGTTAACGAGATTAGCTACTCGGCCCAACGTCTTGATTTTGGGAGACTTCAATGCCCCGCTTATCGATTGGGGTTCAACATACGCATGAGGCCCAGAGCAAGCATTCGACTGGCGTTTACTAGCTCTGACACTTAATACATCTCTCAGTCAACACGTTCTTTTTCCCACCAGGGTGCGTGGGGGGCAGCAATCAAACTGCCTAGACCTGGTACTTACGAAATCGCTGGACAGCATCGACGAGATGCAATCTCTACCTTCTCTAGGTAAAAGTGATCACATCGTTCTAAATTGGGACTATTCTATATTTTCGGTACCCGAACAACCCACCAAGGTTAGAAGGAATATTTGGCGTGGTGACTTTGATCAAATGAAGGCCGAAATAAACAACATAAATTGGGAATTAGTCTTTTTATGACAATATAGCTGATGATTGGGGATGGTTCAGTGAGTTATTGCATACTCTCCTGAGAAACCACTGTCCGATTACATGGAAAAAGCTAAAAAACAAACCTCAGTGGCTGACTCAAGCGCTGAAGAAAGAGATAAATAAAAAGGGGATACTGTTTAGAAAGTATAGAGCAGACAAAAATCCGGTATCCCTAAATGCATACAAAAGGCAGAGGAACCTGGTGAAGCGACTTATCTTCAAAGCGCGCAAAGACTTTGAAAAAGATTAACTAAACCGGGCAGTTAAAAATCCAAAGCTATTTTATGGCTACTTAAGAAAGACCACACGAAACTGGGACCCAGTCCCTATCCTGAAGGCAAGCGACGGAACAGAAATGAGTGAGGATGGAACAAAAGCTGAGCATCTTTCACAATTTTTCAATTCAAACTTTACGACTGAAATCGGATTCATCCGTCCACACTATGGCTTAGATGACGGTCCAAAGATTGAAAATGTGGCCTTCGACGAAGCAACCGTTCTTCAGGAGTTAATGGCACTGAACGACTCGAAATCATCCGGTCCCGATGACATCCCGCCTATATTACTGAAAAAACTTGCTGAGGAACTAGCCAAACCGCTTTCTATGCTTTTCAGTACCTCGTTTAGCGCAGGTTGTTTACCGGCCGATTGGAAATCCGCACGGATTACACCGCTGCATAAAGGCGGCAGAAAGGTTTCTGCAAACAGTTATAGACCAATCAGCCTCACTTCGATCTGTTGCAAGATTATGGAAAAAGTAGTAAAACGAGAGCTGATGCGTTTCTTAGAGCAGCATAACCTTCTATCGGATGCGCAACATGGGTTCCGCAGAGGCAAGTCCTGCGTGACGAACCTGCTCTATGTTTGGAACGCTGGACTCGGGCAGTTGATGGAGGAAATCCGCTTCATGTAATCTACATCGACTTCAAGAAGGCTTTTGATAGCATCCCACATCAATGACTTCTGCACTAACTCAGCCAAATAGGTGTTCGAGGAAATCTTCTGAAGTGGATTCAAAGCTTCTTACTTGGCCACTCTCAAACTGTCCATATTGGTGACCAGCAGTCGGCAGACGTTGCAGTCGAGAGCGGTGTCCCCCAAGGCTCTGTTTTTGGCCCTATACTGTTCATTATATACGTCAATGACTCCGTCCGTGAACTGGACTGCGATGTGGCTATGTTTGCCGATGACATTAAGATGTGGAACGTCATCAGAAATTCAGCTAACGAAGAACATTTGCAGCTAAACCTAAACCGTCTTCAAACTTGGTCTCAAGACTGGCTTTTGCGTTTAACGAGAACAAATGCAGTATCCTACGAGTTGGCCGACCCAGCTCTCAGAACCCCATGGTTTACAGCCTAAATGGCATCCAACTGCAAGAAGTGGACGCGCAGAAAGATTTGGGAGTATGGATCTCTACGTCTCTCAAGCCCTCGCTGCACTGCGCAAAAGTAGCCAAGTCTGCGATGTCCGTCCTCTATCTTGTCAAAAGAGCTTTCTGTGCCTTCGATAAAGACTGCTTTGCTAAGGTCTTTGGAACATTTGTACGGCCGAAGTTGGAGTTCGCAATCCAAGCATGGAAACCCTGGACCGCGAAAGACCTAAATTCCCTCGAGAAGGTCCAAAGGCGCGCGACCAAACTGGTTACCGGTCAGAGCTTTTTACCCTACGAAAGCCGTTTAGCTAATCTTGATCTAGTTCCGTTAAGTTACAGACAGCTACGTGGCGATCTGATACAAGCATTTCGTATAATGCGCGGGCAGGACTGCTGTCTTCTACCTGGCGACTTCTTCGAGTTAGCAACAACGACGAACTTAAGAGGGCATCTCTTCAAACTACGCATAACAGGGGCCGGACTAGACACACGAAAGTTCTTCTTTGGTAATAGAGTAGTTGAAGCTTGGAATGCACTCCCCGAGGAAATTTTTATGTCCCCATCTGTGGATGCATTCAAGAGAAATTTAGATTTTCATACCCGAAATACCCACTAAAATTGGATATGGCGAGAATGAAATTATATATATGTATATAAACATACTACTCACTGATTTTCAGTAATATCTTAGTTAAGAATAACAAGAATTGCAAGCTTCGAGTCCACCAAACGTTGTGATCCGAGGCTACGCGGATTTGTAAAACTTTTCCCAATTCAGGCATGGAATGCTCTGCCCGCGGACATTGTTATGTCGCCAACTGAGCACACGTTTACGATTAATTCAGACGCATCTGTAGGTATGTTTATGACACTATTAAGTTAGAACAAATATCCACTGAGCCCCGTAAAATAAACTGCCAGTTGCCGAATGCAAATTGTGGAATAATCACATTATAAAAAACATACTTATCGCTAATTTTCAGTACTATGTTTGTTTAGAAATCTACCGATTATATTTCTTCTGTCAATTAGCAGGCAGACTCGTTAAACCAACAAGGGTGCACGATGGGCGCATCACCGACACTCGATGAGGTTCGCGTGAACTCCGCAACCTTCTCTTCGTGGGACCCTTGGTATAATGGCGAAAACCGCGATGGATCTCCCTGACATGCTTCAAACACTCTTAGCACAGGCCATCAGCTTCGAATATACTGTGCAGCCCCCCCTCCCCCGGGCGACAGTTTTTCTCCTTAAATCTCTCAAATGGCATTCAAACCCCTAGACTTCTGAACAATGCCTAAGGATTTTTTTCATTGTCGGCCATCAAATTTCTGGCAACGCCACTGTTCTGAAATGTTCTGCAGATCAAATGCATTGAAAAAACTGTACCAATAGGGAGTTCAAAGGTAGTTACCTATATTTCCCTCAATAAAAACCTGATCTGAACCTGACCTGAGAATTGGCGCATGCATAACCCAGTCGATCAAGAAGTAGAAGAGAACTAGAGAAAGAGGGCGCCCATGTTTAACTGCACAAGCTGGGGGGAGGGGAAAGGAATTTGACTCTTCACCAAAGATTATTGCTCGAGACGACGTTGTGCTGTAGGAAGCTTTGATCAGGTTGAGCAACTTAGGTCAAAGACCGCCAGCAGGTAAGGTTTACCCTAAAGCTTATCTGTCGATAGAACCGAAGGTGGTACTGAAGACGATGAAGCAAGCGGGGGGATGATCTGTTGGTTAAGATGTCTGTGCTGCAGTATGTGGCGTAGAATTAACATGTGGATAATAATCCTCCACTTAGACCTAATCGTCCTGGGCTAGAACGAGTGCGAAGATTGGGCTTTGTTGAAAATCTGCGAAGAAGGATTGGTGCAAACACCTTGCCGCCTATGTCTATGAGGCGGAGACCGCGGTAAGGTGAGCATAATTTCATTTGATGTGCCTCGGTATCGGTAAAATAGTAGCCAGTGACCAGTCAGGCAGGATGACTTTGGTAGACCATGTAGCCTAGGAAAGCCGGTGAAGTGATTACGCCAAAGCAGAAAAATTAGTTTGAGAAGCTTCTGCTGGGAAACCATATTCACCCGCAGCCTTGTAAACTTTTAGGCAGTGTAATACCGATTCCAGTTCAGTTCTTTTAGGTGGCTCGCAGTCACTACCACGTTGAATTCTAGCTGATAGTAGCAGGTTCGCGGCTGAGCGTAAAGGGTGGATTGGGCTGAACGCAACCGTAAAACAAACGATCAGGAGAAGTACGTACGGTATAGCGTCTCGGAAGGTTTAAACTCGAGGCAAAGGTCGTGAGAAAACTAACCGCCAATGGAATGAACCGAAAACCTTTACCATTGCTACTCTATGGCTTAATGTGTAGAACACCAAAAAGGCGGACGAGTAATCTGGGCAGCAGTTGCGGTTTGAAGATTGACGTCTAAACCTGGTGGCAAACCGCAGCTTAGAACGCGTGGAGGTCCCTCCGTCGAAATGTGGCATGTTAAGGTCGGCCCAAGGTAGCCTCCCACTATGAAGTAATTAGCTGGCGCGACAGTAAGCGGGAAAGATGGCCCAAAGGCTGCACCTACGAGGCAGTTCATGGTTTGATGGGGTATCACGTACAGTTTTAAAAGATTGGGTGCCACATGAGGACTGATCAAAAGCGTTAGCTTTAACCGGGTGGGCGCCCCTCTGTTAAAGAGTGCCATGGTAGGGGTGGGCAAACCGTCGATTTTAACGCGTGGTCGTCCCCCCTGTGAAAGTGGGGCATGGTAAGGTTGAGCAAAGGTAGCATTCCACTATGGAGCAATTAGCCGGCGTGGCAGTAAGCGGGAAAGATGGCCCGAAAACTGCACCTTCGAGGCAGTTCATGGTTTGATGGGATATTAAGAAAAGTTGGGCAAGGTCGGTTGCTGCATGGGGATTGTACTGAAACGTTAGCTTTAACCGGGTGAGCGCCTCTCTGTTAAAGAGTGCCATGGCAGGTTCGGTAAATGGTCAATTTGAACGGCTGGGCATCCCTCTGTCTAAGTGGGGCAAGAGAAGGTCGACCAAAGAGAGCCTCGAACTATGAAGCAATAAGCCGCCGTGGCAGTCAGTGGGAAGGATAAACTGAAGATAACACCTACGGGGAAGAACACGGCTGTTGGGATATCTAGGAGCGACATAAAGTGAGAATGATTACCCTAAGCAGTGGCGTGTGGATGAAATACGTTTGATGTGAGGTCTGGTGAAGACGGTAAAGGGTAGGTGTTAAATGAAGATTGGTCTTAAGCCGAAGACCGGTCTTAAACCTTAGGTTGTAACACGTGGGCGTCCTTCTGTCGAAGTGTGGCATGCTAGGGTCAACCCAAGGACTCAAACCGTAACCTTGAATGCGTGGGCGCCTCTATGTCGAAGAGTGCCATGGCAGGGTTGGCAAGCCGTAGCTTTTAACGCATGGGCGCCCCACTGTCAAAGCGTGGCATTTTAGGGTAGATCTAAGGTAGCCTCCTCATATGAAGCAAGTAACCGGCGTGACAGTAAGCGGAAAAGATTACCCGAAATAAAAACCTTCGGTGTAGAACACGGTTGGTGGGATGTCTTGTAAGGGTGCCGCATGTAGATTGGTCTTGAACCTTGACTTTGAACTCGTGGGCGTCCCCCTGTCGAAGAGTGCCATGGTAGGGTCAGCAAACCGTCAATTTGAACACGTGGGCGTCCCTCTGTCGGAATTATTATTATTATGTGGCAAGGTAGGGCTGACCCAAGGTAGCCTCGCAGTATGAAGCAATTAGCTGGCATGGCAGTTAGTGGGAAAGGCTACCCGAAAACTGCACCTACGGGGCAGAACACGGCTGTTGGGGTATCAAGTGAAGGCGGGGAAGGTTAGGGGCCGCATGAGGAGCGGTCCTAAACCGAAGACGGATCCTAAACCTTAGTTTGGAACGCGTGCGCGTCCTTCTGTCGAAGTGAACCATGCTGGTGTCGACCCATAGACGCCAACCTTAAATAAATAAATAAAAACTCCGATTCCAGTGATCGAACCTGCTTCTTCTCAATCTAAATAAAAATAAATAAATTTTATATTTTCGGCCCTAAGGGCCTCGTCATTGCAAACTTAGTGCTGTGGAAAAATAAATACAAAGTTGATAAATGCTGCTCTCCGTGAACAATCACATAGGCAGCGGGAGCATTTAGTACTGTAGGCAGATAAAATTAATACGCACCAACATATTGTCATTTTAAAATAGTAGGCAACACTCTCTGAAAAAGCATGGTGAACTAAGGAGGAAGCAGTGAAAAAAAACTCCTACAATTAAAACGGGAAGAATTTAGCGGACCTCCGCTTAAAAAGAAAACAAAATGTAGGAGAAAAAGCTGCTTTTGCAAAATTAAGGAGGTTGGGTTATAGGATTGATTGTACTGCAATGAGACAGGACTGTTGATGAGAACGTTTTGGGGTTAAAAATGCTTCTTGTCAGTTGGAGAAATCATACAGCAGCAGAGGCTGTCGTTCACCACTGTAAAACGGCCCGACTGGCTTCATGATCAACCATCAAGTAGATGAGACCGGAGGAGGCCATCACGGACAACAGGGTCGACAAGATGAGGGAACGGCAGACGCCACGTGATCATCACCGAAACGCCGGGGATGTGACCTTGTGAACTGCGGAGTCCAGCGATGGCATGGCAAAAATTGCAGAACCGCCGTGAGCACGATTATAATAATAATAATTTGTATATTTAAGGCCCAAGGGGCCCTGTCTTTACAAATTTAGTGCTATCTTGAAAATAAAAATAATGATGATAAGCAGTGAACTCTTATAAAATAATTTTCATCGGCAGTAAAAAAACTCCTAGATCGGTGGATGAGTTCAGCGGGCCACCAAGTTCAAAAAAACTTTCGGAAACTTTGGGGAAAAAAATAAGATATCGTTGAGTTAAGAAGGGGTCATCCGGGACAACAGAAGGCAATAGAAGTCAAGGCAACATCATCGAGTTGCGATCCAACAGATTCCAGAGCCAATCTCGAAGACCACAGCGAAGATTGCAAAAATGGAGAAGAATTCGCAGCCCTTGAAAGTGATGCTTGACACTGCAGTGGGAAATGCTAACATATTAAGAAACCATTTTAGTATCCTGGGAAGAGCTTCAAATGCCAGGAGGACCCTTTTCAAAATCTACAATTTGCGTGTTTGGAAAGGAAACAGACAGTAACGACGTTATTTCCTCTTAATTTAAATGCTTATATAATTTGCCTTTAAAAATCGACAGTGTAGAAAACAGTCTAATATCGAGAGGAAGGTTGTTACAAATAAAAGCATATTTGGAGGTAAAAAAGCGAGAACGGTTAGATGTGGAGCTACGGAGTGGTAAAATTAACAAAGAAGGGTTACGAGTGGCGTAAGGCCGGTCTACTGGAAGAAGAGCGTTAATTTGTGGGAGATTAGAACTATTGTTAACGTGAAACAGAAAGCATAGACCAGCTTCGAGTCTTCTTACCCAAAGAAATTTAATGTTTGCTAATTGACATCTATCTGTATAACATATACCAGACCCAGAAACAGAAAATATTTCACGAGTTAAAACTTGCTGATCCTTTTCAAACTTACTACGGTCATGCTGGGTTATGAGGCCAAAAAGCGGGCAGAAGTATTCTAGTATAGGTAGAACAAACATGCGGTATAGTTTTAACTTCATTTCTGGAAGGAAAAAATTATGTGCTATAAACCCACGTATCTGTGAAGGATACGCTCAGTATAGTCTCACTCAATGCGAGATCAGTTGTTAATAAGATGAGAGAACTTAAAACAGTAGCATTTGAGCTTGATCCAGATATGCTCTGTGTCACTGAATCTTGGCCACACTCTCTTATTTCTGACTCGACACTCACCATAGATAATAATAGTTTGTACAGACAAGAACGCATTGAAAAGCGTGGCGGTGGTTGCTTTCTTTATATTAAATCATCCTTTGTAAATTTCCCGTATCACCTGAGCATTTCGACATTTTCTGGAAATTTTTCGTCTTATTTCAGTCATCCTGACACACAATAAAAAAGCGATAATTGGGTGTGTCTACAATCCTCCCTGTAACTCAAGTAATGTAATGCAGCTGTGTGAAATGTTTGAAAAAGTTGCAGAGACTCAATTCGATGTCAGAATAATTGTAGGTGATTTTAATCTGCCAGACATTGACTGGCATGCAAATACCTGTCCACCAAGATTTCATAAATTGGTTGACACTATCAACTTTTCAAACATGTCACAACTGGTCAGTTCAGTGACCAGAAATGACAACATATTAGATTTAAATTTTACAAATGATGTCCACCCCTTGTGATATTTTCACAAGTGAGCATGCCTTAATTCACTGTTGTTCTCCAGTCTTTACTTATAAAAGCCCGATGCAAAATGCAAAGACCTCGACTTTGGTAACATGAACCATGAATTAGTAAATGATTTCGTAAGTACCCTAGATTGGCATAGCATATTTTCAACCATCGATCCCTACTTCTTCCAGGAGCTATTGCAAAACCTTACAGAAAATATTCAGGCTCTTACCCCACTTAAGATTTACATAAATGATATCTCATTGAGTGTTAAAAACTCCCAATCTTACATTTATGCAGATGATCTCCAGTGTGTTTACTCCTTCTCTAACTCTACGGCCGCGAGATGCTTAGAACAAGTTCATTCTGATCTGCACGCACTTTCGGCGTGGAGCTCAGCATGGCAGATGGAGTTCTCACCTTCTAAGTGCCGATACATGTGCTTTGGGCCTGAAAGGCTGCCACAAACTGTTATTTTTCAAGATTACCCAATGACTAAATGTTCCAGTATCAAGGACCTAGGATTAAGCTAAACCAATAAATTAGACCTTTCTCCTCACGCCGATAGAATTACAGCCAAAGCCGCACAGATTTGCGGCTTTATCTCTTATAGTTTCTATCTTCCTGAAATGAAATTAAGACTTTATCGTATGTTCGTGCTTCCTATCTTAGAATACTGTTGCCCCTTTTTCGGTCTCATGAATGAACGCAGCCGTTAAAAAATTGAACAAATTCAAAAAAAGTTCACACGAAAACTGCTGTATCCGACAGCTTCTAATACTTGCTAGTCAAATAGATGTCAATTAACGAAACTAAGATTCCTTTGGGTCAGGAGATTGGAAGCAGGCTTTTATCGCCTCTTTTGGCTTCAAAATAGCACAAATTTACCCAGAACATCTGTTATTACCCCCGTCAGCCGTCCCTACAACCTAAGAAACTCGGCACATTCTATACCCCCTCCTGCATCTTCCTCATGTAAACGCTCTTTGTTTTTTGCTTCCATATCTAGCTTTCTTTGGAATAACTTGCCAATAGAAATAAGGTCGTTGACTAGACTGTCTGCTTTCAAACGGAGACTGCACATTTATCTTAATACTGATTCTATTAACCTTCTATTCTCCTCATCTTTTCCGAGCAGCTTCCTTCATGACCCCAAGAAAGGACAATTGAGAATTAAGGAGATCCGCTTGAAACTTTTCTCTCTGCCTCGTGTCCCCCGAGAACCTAGATGTTTCCATTAACCACCGCTGAATCAAATGAAGCCACGCGGAAGTACTCAGTCTAAAATGCTGCAGTTTCGTTGGCTTCTCACCTTCATCAGACCACCCACACCTATTTCTGCTCTACTACTATCTTCCTAAGCAGTTTTTTCTCTTGCACACTTTTTGAACATGGAGGCCTGTTGAACACTGTCTCCATTTTCACTGTAAGAGTTTTTTTAACTGCCATAAGTTTTCGTTTTTAGTTCAAAATTACCTTCAAAACATTGCTAAATTTTGCCACAAAAGGACAATTTCTGCTGATATTATTACGACATTCTACGTCTACTTGCACATATTGTCAAATTATTTTTTTAATTTTTATTTTTTCGAAATTAACTTTGTATAGATAGTGCCGTACCGGCCCTGAAAAATATAAATTTCAAAATATATGGCTCAGTAAGTTGGGAAAGCTCGACACTCTTTTAATAACTGAGTTGGGAATACCGTCAATTCCCGAAGAGTGTGATTTTTTTAGATGAAGTGTATGCTTTCGAATTAATTCTGTGGAGAAATCAATGTTCCCGAGAGTATTGTCTGAGTATGGTTGAAACGACGGGTCCGGTTCGGATTCTGTCGTAAAATGCAAAGAAAGCATTTAACAATACAGCCTTTTCAGACTCATCGAGTACAATTTTATTATTTTCATCAAGCGATGGGCATAATTTAATGCCTCGTTTTGCGGAGGACCTACGACGAAACAGTTGTGCAACCAATTTCGCAGAGTTTGACACGCTCAGGGCGCAAGATTCCCTGTGCTGTTCACGCGCAAGACGAATGATTGACGCTAATTCCAAGATCTCGGCGATCCTTAGATGCACAGACAGCGAACTACTTCACCGATATTTCAGCTGCTTCCTCAATTTATTTATTCGGGGCAAAAGAAAATGAGGGATGGTTGATTCTGGTGCGTAGCGTTTCGCAATTTAAGTGGGAACGAATTCCAGCATTTTATTAGAAACCACCGACATGAGTTCAGCAAGATATGCAGCGACGTTAATGGAGGAGAGACTCTGGCAGTCTAATGAGTCAAGAAAATTGTTGTTTAAGCTAATGTCTGCGAGGTCATAATAATGATATGTTTATTGTGCCAGTTTACAGGCAATTGTAAAGAGTTGGTAATGCACCTCTTGGGCACCTTCCAACACCTCGAAGACCGGAAAAACCTAAAACAGACTACCTATGTTGCAGCCAGTATTGGTTTTGTTTCAGGTTTTGCGTTTTGACAATAGTGGGCGAGATCAGGAATTTGTTTCAAGTGAAAAAAAACCTGCCTTCAATGGCATGATACAAACGGAATATATGTACAGTTGTAAGCTGAGTTGACTCATCAGCAGGAGAAATGTTGCATATCGTTAAAGGACATTAGTTTGAGACGTAGAGGGTTGGCAAAAGAACACAGTGTTCTCAGTCTTCCTTCAATGGTTGTCGGCAAAAGTTGCGCGCTATCGGCTGAAGGATTAGCAGACTGCGGGCTGCTGCTTCAGCAGCATTATCTTCAGCATGAAGCCTGGCGGGGTTCAAAGTCCACGAACGCCATCAGAGGGAAAGAGAGATTCCACCGAGTCAGCACCCAAAATTCGTGAAAGTTGTCCTGAATGTAGAAAACTAGTTATAGCTCTCTTAAACATAGGGTAGTTTCGCTGGGTTTTAATAATTTTGGGCAACTTATTTCAGATTGATATAGCGTTTACTGAAAAGAATTGCTGGTACTTAACTGTGCGTGCCATAGGAAGAAATAAAAATACGTCTCGATAACTGGCGCGTCGAGAGTGCTCAAGCTGCCTTATTGTACTGAGAGGATTAAAGGTTTGACCATTAAAAAGTTTAAACAGTAAAATTAGACCCTTCTGCAATCTACAAAGCCACAGGGGATCCAGCTTTATAAGTTCGCACTTTTGTTGGTAGGTTATGTTACGGTATTCTGCAGTGAAAACTCTTCCAGTGTAGAAGTGCTGCACCGATTCTATTTTCGTTCGTTCACTAGTGCGCAGAAGACTGAATAGGGGCGAGCAGTATTCAAGACTAGGTCTCACGTACATATGGTAAAGGCTATTTCTAACCTTGATAGTCTTAACATTTCTAAGGATAAATCCGATGGTTCGGCGTGCTTTCGAGACTATCAGGGCACAGAGCTCTGACAAATTGAGACTATAAGAGTAGGATATGCCCAAATCCTTGATAACTCCTGGGACATTGAGTTCGTGGCCGACAATGCTTAATTCCGGTTGATGATCGTCACCAACAACCATAACGGAACATTTGTGACATGAAAGGGTGAGGCGCCATGTGCAACACCAGTGGGCGAGGGCCTGAAGATCCTTTTTTAACAGCTCAATCACGATGTTGCGATCTGCCGGTTTAAATCGATAAGCGACTTTTAAATCATCAGCGTACATGAAGAGTCTGCCATACTGAAAACAATATGAAACGTCGTTGACAAACAGGCAAATAGGAGCGGACCCAGTACACTACCCTGTATACCTTCACTCCTCACATGCGTGGGGTTGGATATAACATTCGAAATGTTTACTCGTTGTGTGCGAGCATCCAAATAGGAAGATATGAAGTTCAGAGGCTTGCTACCTATTCCGAAGGAGGCCAGTTTCAGAAGGAGGAGCTTATGATCGACCCGATCGAAGGCCTTAGTAAAATCAAAAAAGACGCTATAAATGGCAAAACCGCTGTCTATCGATTGCAGCACATAATCAAAGAAAGAGAGCTGGCAGGTGTCACAAAATCGTTTCTGGAGAGAGCCATGTTGAGCTGTATTTAGAAGGTTGTTCTCTGTCAAGTGACGCATCACCTTTTCTTTGATTAAGGTCTCCAAGATCTTTGAGGCTGCGGGAAATGTATTTATTGGCCTAAAGTTGTCGATTGATGTCGATCGGCCATGCTTGCGAATAGGCATTATGTGTGATTTTCTTCCGCAACGATGGAAAGATTGCACTTTGAAGAGCAAGATTAAATACCTTACAAAGAATAGACGGAAAGATATCATTCGCTTCAGCTTTTAGAAGGCTAACTGGGAGGCCATCTGGTCCTGGACTATAAGATTGACGATAACGACGAATGGCTACAGTTACGTCCCAAAGGGTAAAACTTAGGGTTTCGAGTATGGCACCCGTCCAAGCCCAGATAGCCAGAGGTGCACCGAACAAGCTTTCACTAAAAGTTTTGGATAGGAACGCATTTAAGTTATCGGCGTCAATCTAGCGTGATAGGTACGACCAGCACTAGCTTTTTCCGTAGAAGGAAGCGGAAGGCAACAGTAAATTAATGTGTGATTTCTTCGGAAGATGTTCTGCTTAAAGTCAACGAAGAGGGGAGCAATACCGTTTATAAAAATCAGATCTAGGATATGCTTCTGTTTTTTTGGGGAACTAACCAGTTGAGACCAGTTAGAAAAATTGATGGTATCTAGGAAAGGCTGAAATCTAGGTGGACAACAGTGTAAAAGCCAGTCGATTTCAGGAAAATTAAATCTCCAGCAATACTTTCAACTTCAAAAGGGGATACTGAAATAAATTTGAATATCTCACAAAGATTTGCATCTTCTTCAGATGAAGAGTTAGGAGGATTTTATAAACATAAACCACTTTCAAGTCACTGTATTAAGGGAAGAAGGCTTTCACCCTTGAGCTCCCTATTCATAACAAAAATCGCATAATACGTCCACCGTAACAATAGTACATAACACAAGTGTACAAATGTAGGCTAAACATCAGCGATGTGAGCAAATTGCAAGGTGCTGCTACTAACACTCTTTTCATTATATCTGCCACAGTTTCTCAACAAATGAGAATCAAGTTTGTGTTTAAAAATGTCAACAGTATCTGAGAGGACCACATCTTCCAGGAGTCCTTTCCACGCTCCAATGAACCTCTGAGAGAAAGCATTTCGTCGAACGTCTATACGGGCCAGTTTCCTCTGTAGTTTAAAAGGATGAACTCGCATATGGTCAGTCCAAGCCAATTTGAAAAAAATCGTCAAATTCTAGGGCGCAGTCTTGGCCTCTAACAATTCGGTAGGTTTGTATGAGGTCACCGCGCAGTTGCCTATAATTGAGAGGGAAAATATCAAGTTCGGTCAGTCTGTCTTCATAAGGCAGATGACCAAGATTCTTGACCATATTCGTAGCCCTCGCCTGCACTCGTTCCAGGTGCAGGTAATCATTCTTGAACCACGGACGCAAGGCCTGGACAGCATACTCCAAGTGGGACCGAACAAACGCTCCGTAGGTTTTCCTGAAGAGCTCCTTGTCAATGTTTACGAATCCCCGCCTAATCGCAAACAGCACCTGTGTCGCGCGTTTAGCTGCCTTTACGCACTGAGTAGATGGCTTAAGTGAGAAATTTATTAGAAAACCGAGGTCCTTTTGTTCGTTCACATTTGAAAGCGGGTGCCCATGAGGAATTCTTCTCCTCATCAGTCCTCCTAGTACAGAGTCTTAAAACCACACACTTACTTATGTTAAACTTTAGGAGCAAACGAGCAGACCAGCACCTAAGTCGATCGAGACTCTCTTGAAGCGCTTTCCTATCGGCGTCAGACCTGATGGCTCTCCAGAGTTTGACGTCATCAGCAAACATGATAGCGCTGCAACCCAGGTCGTTGACACAGTCGTTGATATAGATAAGGAAGAGCAGTGGCCCTAAGACAGAGCCTTGGGGAAAGCCACTCAGCACAGATGCAGGGTATGATTTTGAGTCACCGATGCACAGAGTTTGCGATCACCCTGTGAGAAAATCAGTGATCCATGCCAGCAGGTTTCCTCTTATGCCAATTTCTGACAATTCGTACATTAAACGCTTATGTGAGACGCTGTCGAATGCCTTCTTGAAGTCCGTATAGATGACGTCCACCTTACCATCTTCATCTAGTGCGCGAGTCTACTGCTCAGTGGAGAGTAGAAGGCTGGAAAGGCAAGAATGGTTCTTTCTGAAGCCGTGTTGGAGCCCTGGCAGTAGGTTGTTCTCCTCCAAGAACTTCATTTTCGTCTTCTTAATTATCGTTTCCATCACCTTGCAGCAAATGCAAGGTAGGCTGACGGGCCGGTAATTGTTGACCTTCGTTCGGGCTCCGCCCTTGTATATCGGGTAAATATTTGCCATTTTCCATTCGGATGGCAGGTTTCCTAGTTCCAATGAAGAACGAAAGATATGTGCTAGGGGCTCTGAGAGTTCGCTTGCCAATTCTTTCAAGAACTTGGCTGGTATATTGTCTGGAGCAGATGAATTTGCTTCTTTGAGGCTCTGCAGCTCCCTCTCCACTACAGATGTTGTAAATAGTAGAGAATGAAGTGCTGGACCGGCGTTTACAACAGCACTGTTGGCATGATCAAAATGAAGCTCGGTTTTCCTAGTGAATACCGAGGCAAAGAACCAGCTACAGTACTCGGCTTTCTCGTCATTCTCAACGACTTCTCCGCCATCATCATTCTTAAGTACTGCGACAGGATCCTTGTTTTTTAATCTACTGTTAATATAGCGGAATAGAATTTTGGGCTTTTCTTCAGCCTGTTGGAGGATTCTTGATTCATAGATTTCCTGGCCTGGCGAATTGATTTTTTGCTGCATTTTTTTGGCATTGGAATTCCTCGAGGTGTACTAGCGACCCAGTTTTCCTGAATAACTTCCATTTCCTATTCTTCTTCTACAGTTGCCTGTTAAAGTCTCGTCAACCAGGCAGGACGACTAGTCATCTTGTGTACCTTCACCGGACAAAAGCGCTTAATCAAATCTAATGCAACCCTCTTTAGTGATCTCCAAGCCTCGTCCGGATCCCCCTTGAGCAGAAAGTCCCAATTCATGGACGATAGTGCATTCCTCATTGAATTGAGATCTGCCTTCCAGATGTTTGGCTGGTCCCCGATAATCCGATGATCGCCTTTTGCCGGAGTGACAGGATAATGGAAGCGAAACAGTAATTTCCAGAGCAGGACGTGCTATTAAAATAAAAAGAAAAGTGCCTAAATGACGTTCTAATATAGAGAAGAGAGCCACCACTACGCTTATGTATGCGATCATGACGATAGAGATCGTACTCGTCTATGATCAGGGAGGAGTCACAAATGATTGGATGGGTCCAAGATTCTGTTATGCATATTACATCGGGCATCATCTCGAAAGCGATAGCTCGAAGTTGAGCCATTTTATTTATAACGGACCTGGCATATAGCATTGTGACATTTAGTGTGTTAGCAGTGGCAGGACTGTGGCTATCATAATTCATAAAAAAAGAATTTGGAGGTGGATAGGCAAACTGTAGGCAATTGTTATTTGGGGAATAAGTACTGATGGGTATGGAGCTATTTGTATATGGATAGCCAATACTGGATGGCTGATTAGGTCTGATATATCTGGGGACCTTACATTCTGGCATGGGAAAATGAGGAGAGGATAAACCAAAATAAGCTTCTGGGCCATTTAGGAGGAATGGGGGGAGGCTAGAAGGCATGTAGAAGTTTGCGGGTTCGGGTGGATGAGGGTGGGTAAAGGGACCTGAGAGGGGGGGAACGGTGATATAAAATAAGGGTTGGGGCCGTTTTCGTAAGGACACGTGGTTCTTATCAGTGAATCTCCTGTACTAATAACTCCAATTAGATTTAACTATGCCAGGTTGGGTAACTGCCGTGCAAATCAAATTTTTCGTGGTTCAGACCGGACGTGTTCGATAGCGCATTATACAGGGGAATAATATTACTCGCACGATCAAGGTAGGAGCTAGGTTGTGGTGGGGAAGCGTTCGGCCCAAACGCTTTCGACGGTATTGACGAAATTATCGATGAGCTTGTTGCAGAGTTAAAGGCAACGGAATTGATTGATGGTTGGACAGAGAATGTATTCAGACTAGTTGTAATCGCAGTATATAGTTAAGCGGTGGGCCTTGCAGGTCCCGACATCGAGAGGGATGGGCTTACTGGTGCACTGATGTTTTTAAGCCTATGACTAGACATTCAGGAGGCAGGGATAGCAGGTATACTGATGTTGGCGGGTGCATTACCAGATATCCGGAGTGGAGGATTAGCATGCGCATTGACCTTATCGGAACTACGAAATGACTTATGAACAGTAGGTGGAGAAGTCATTGGTCTATTTGACTGGAGAGCCGCATTTTTTTGCTCCATTTGTGTAAGATCTCGGCAGAGGTAACTTTTAGTCATTTCCAAATATCGAGAAATGCGACCTCGTTGTGCTAAGATTGAGTCCACCCCGATCGGTGAAAATAATTTAACTAGTAAGGGCGGATTCTTGCTACGCGATTAAAGGCGCTTTGCTTCCGCAATTTTGTAGTTGAACTCGCCCGAGCATAGAAAATCCCTTGCAATATCAAAAGGGCGGCTCAGTGTGGAGGCGTTTTTAAGTATAAAGTTATAATTACACTTTTGTCTATCAAAAGCTTCCATGGTAATTAGATGGACGAGGGAGTCTAGCTTTTTGCAGTCTTGGGAATGTACATCGGCTAACTGACCTTCAAAGAGGTTCCCTAGTATTGACAAAACAGATCCAAACTTCAGCATGAAGTCATTATAGTTCTGTAATGCAGATAAATCAATTTGCTTAGCCATGACAATGGGCTGCATGTTGATATCAAGGCATTGGCTAGTAGGTGTGGTCAGGCACCGCTTGGGTCTGGGAGCAGATATCCTACGATGAGCTGTAATTTTTTTCTGATAATTTGAGGGAAATATGATTTTAATGTGAGAAGGTCTACAGAAACTCAGCCTTCAGGATTTTACCGCGGTTGGTTGTTAAAAGCCCATAAAATTGTTTAACAAACTGTATTAATTATTACGTTCAGAATAAAACCAGTTTATCTGATTTTCAGACTATGACTTACGACAAATAATCAGCGTTAACTTAACAAATACTTTAGCTTTTTGTTAATAAGCACTTTAAATTTATTTGTAAAAATGTATTCAATATTGGGAAGCGACTCAGCCTTTGAAGGTCTCGAGAATATTCAGATCTTGACGATGTCTTTTACTAGGCCGCGATTTTGTTGCGAATCTGTTGGTTTGAAGAAGTTGCGTTTCAGTTGAAATTGGTTGGACAACAACATCTTCGTAAATTTCAACTTCAAAGATTTTCCACGCGAGAAAAATAATTCCAGAGACGCAGAAAGAAATTCTACGCGTACGGTTTCAGCCACGATTTCCTAGACTTAAAATGATGGTGGTGATCGATGCACAACTGTCCTAGGAGGAGCGTGGGAAATATCGACTGTGATAGTGTAGGGTGCAGCGTGGGCAGATTACCCGAAGGCAATCAGTTTATCGATGTTCGACTGTAATCTCTTTGCGTCGCCGGCGCACATAATTTCAGCCCATATTTTTATGTCATGCGCAAACATGACAGCTGCGCAATCAAGCTCATTGAGGCAGTCGTTTACGTAAATCAGGAATAGCAGCGGACCCAAAACTGAGCCTTGTGGTACACCACTCTCGAACTTTGTCCATTCTGAGGTTGAGTTTCCGACAACGACCCTCTGTTCTCTGAGGGACAAGAAACTACTGATCCATTTCGACATTTTTCCTTGAATTCCCCCGTCTCAAATCCTCTGCAGAAGAAGCCTGTGTGGTACACTATAGAAGGCTTTTTTGAAGTCGAAGAATATGACACCAATTGGATAGCTTTTATCTGCGGCGTTTGTCCACTTTTCCTACGAGTAAAGAGCACTCGTGAGGCAAGAGCGTCTTGGGCAAAAGCCGTGCTTTCCATCACAAAGTATTTTGTTGCTTTCATGGAAATGCATCAAATACTTCTTAATAATACGCTCCATTACTTTGCACGCGATGCAAGTTAGACTGACAGGATGGTAATTTGCGCAATCAATTCGTGAACCTTCCTTGTAGATGGGGTGACGATTGCCCACTTCCATTCTTCTGGGAGTTCGCCTTCGTCAAAAGATTTCTGGAAGATGGCAGCCAGGGATTTGCCTAGTTCGTTAGCTTATTCTCTTAGTGCTAGTGCAGGAATTTTTTCCGGCTCCGGTGATTTGGCAGGCTTAAGTTGGAGTAATTCGGCCCTGACAGTGTTGGGTTAAAACTCTAGGTCCTCTATTTTGGGTAATGAGGAGGTGGGTAAGGGTGCAGTTATCGGTCGATGAGCGGACATACCGTCACCAAAAGCTGTAGGTTTTCAGGTGTAGACGGATTTCAAGAAATCGGAGAGGAGGGAGGCTTTAATCTTGTCTTCAGTCACCAGTTATCAATCGGCTGATCTTAGGGCAGGGATCAGTTCCTGAGATGTCTTCGTGCTTTGTATGTAACCGTACAATATCTTGGGGTGTTCCAACGACTTGTGTTATATGTTCAACTCGTACTTCTTGCGCAGTTTAGTAGCTTCTCTTTTACAAATGGTACGTTGTTGCTTATAATCCCTGAGGTGTTTATCGGAGCCGGTTAACGTGTAGCGCCTCCAAAAGCGGTTTCTTTTTTGAAAGCGGCCTGCAAGTTTAAGTTTATCCACTTCGGGCGATTCGTACCTGTCTTTCTTCTGAAGGGACAGTTGAGACAAACAGTCCTTTTCAACGTCGAGCTAAAGGTCATCCACTGTTCATTTGCCCCACCTTGGAGATCTGTTTCCCATGATACCTCTGACATTTCTCTTCTCATAAGTGGGTAGTCACCCTTCCAAGTGGTACTTTACTATGTGTCGGAGGAGAGGGGTTTGAATAACAGTGAATACTCGAAATACAGCATAATATGGTCGCTTGACCCTAGCGGAGGTTGATCCTGCAGGTCAATCACAGTTTCCTCCTGTCGGGTAAAGATAAGGTCGAGACAGTTCGACTTTCGTCCTTCCCTAGGCCGCGTTCCAAACGCGATGGTTTGGCAGAGCAGTTTGTCTGTGGCCCGTTGTAGTAATTTGTGACTGAAGTTGTCTCGAAGACCCTGTGCAGTCCATGTCTGCCAGTCAACACCAGGAGCGTTAAAGTTCCCAACGATGAGGATGTCTTTTTTCTCACTCACCCTCTACAATTCTGTTCTGAGCTTTCGAATCTTTACAGTAGTTCATCTTCAGAGATGACAAAGCAACCAAAATACAGTTGATTGGCATATGGTCACTATAACTACCATCTTTTTGTTGCTTCCTTACCTCTTCCTCCTCGTCCATACAATGTTAACTAGGTTACAAATCAACCATAAAACACGAATGTACAGTGTGAATCTAAGTACAATTATGTACAATTAACCGAAATTTTTCTACATTGTTTCAAGTTATTTAACGTGAAAAATATAGGGAGCTCAACTTCGTAATCCTATTTTCCCCAAATATGCCAACTGTCGGCATGACACAGACTGTTACTTTTTATACGTATATGCGTCTGAAATAAGCGTGAAAATATCACGTTCCGAGCTTACCAAGGTTACCACTTCTGTACTTTCGTCGACAATTCTTTTGACAGCGAATTGTGGGTGTGTGGAAGGGACTTCTCGCGGACGATATAGTGGCGGATATAACTGATGCATTAAAACACGGAC
>JAYGXS010000337.1:0-15545 GCA_036362985.1 Ligula intestinalis
TATTGTGGGCAATTGAAAAGCATGTTGCAGGATACAGTGGAGCCTCGAGTGACGAGCAGCCCCCTCTAAGAGAATTTCAGATAACGAGTGAGCCACTCGCAGACAATTTGTTTGGGTTGACGAGCTTCCACACAGGTAACGAATTGTCAGTGCGTGCAGGTGTGCCCTTGAGTCTTACTCTCAGGCCGTTGACCCCCCCCCCCCCGGTCACCTGCAGCCAATCAGTGAACTGATGCAGTTTGATTGGCTAGGAGCTCTGGCGATACTGGGACCGAAACTCATGCGGCTCCAGACACGAGCGGGAGACAGACAGAGGGACAGCGCGGATAGCGACAGCATTGGCAGACGAAGATGAGACGAGTCAGCGGTGGCGGCGGGACGGATCGCGACTAAAATTTGTAATGCACGATATCGCCAAAGAAGCTTCTCGCCGAAAATCGTATTGTCAAAGGGTAGAAGGACACGCTGTTACATATACTGCATATTGATGTGTTTTGAGGTGGGACGGATTAATTATCCCTCTTATTAATCTCAATGAAGACATTGATTTCGCAAGATAAACGCTTCACGTGACGAGCTCGGTGCCATGACGGACTAAACTCCTTAACCGAGGCGACCTGTGTAATTTATCTTTAGAACCCGCAGCTTGTCAACTTCGAGTCACTGGGAAAATCCCTAGCTGCCACCAAAAGGCGAGATAGCGAACACTCAGAACTCAGAAAGGACAACGATTTTGAGCATCTGAAGTATACAGTTCAGAGGACAAGTCATAACAATGAAAGGTTTTATCTACATCGAACACCAAGCAGAGAGGGAAAGAGATTAATTTGTATAGGAAATGTGAAACGCATCACCAGCAACATTATAACAAAATATCGCGACAGTAGAGTGACGGTTCATTGAGGTCCGTCTGTTGTTAACCAAATTTGCGTGCATGCTCATCCTTCTCGCGTCTCACGCACGAGTGCCCGCCCAGTCTGGCCAATCACCTTCAAAGTTGATTCACACTGGACGTTACTGCGACGAATGTTGCGCCTTCACATTTCGGACACCGGCCCCCTCGCGGATGGTTGTGCATTAGACCAGCTGCCAACTTCCTCCAACGTATGTCCCAGTGCCTCTGCACCTCTGGCATCTCACCTCTTCTCTTCTCCCTACGAAACCAGGCCTGAAGATCGCAGCCGCAAGGGTTGTACATAGTAACTTAACCTACCGCGATACGTTTTCTGGAAACTGTGGGGGTACCGCTCCGCACGACTGAAAGGAGTCGGACGCTTAAAATGAACCTGCAAACTATAATCGTCCACAATAGGGACCTCCACTCAAAAGACGGAGACTTCTACTTACGCAACTGTTCGTCCGTCAACTCCTGACACATGCAGGAGAGGAAGAAGTTCGCCTTGTTGAGGAAACGCGTGTGCTCCTGTATCAAGGCCTCCGACGCAGTGACACGATCGAGGACTTCGAAGAGGATTTTAAAGCCATGCGAGGCGACAAATTGTTGTTGACACAGAAGGCTGGAACGCACTAGGGCTGCAGCAAACAGAAAGAAATCGGGTTATCGATGTGACATTGAAAAGCACAAGTGAGCGTCAACTGAAGAGGCAGAAGAGGTTCGAAAAACGAGATTATGTTAGGAAAACAAGGAAATAGCAGCACCGCGGATATAGGCACTTTTCCGTTATTAAAATACCCGTAGAACACACACAGGCTGGGAATAAAGTCAACTGCCATCCACCACAACAGAGAGTTAAGGGGACTAAGGTGAGAGGACCGCCCTTTAAACGGAGTAAAAAAGGTGCCTGGCAATAAATGTTAGCGATTGGCGTTGGCCAGAGCCACGTAAAACTCATGGAGCCGTATGGCGTCATAATTACACCACCTTCTGCCACTGGCGCTCTACAATATTATTATTTTTTATTTTTATTATTTTATTATGCATAATTCATCGCTTACGCTTTCTCGTCCTCATACTCAGGCGAAGATATCCGCGGTCTTATTTATGCAAACTGCAACGATCCCGTCAATGATCGCATCGACCGCAACTTAGAACCAGGGTTTACGCGGCCCCAAAACGTTCCCCTTAGTTTGATCGCAGTGCACAATCGTGGCGGGTACTTCCGTTTTTGCAAACTTGTCGGCGGACTCTGCCATCAGCAAGAAATTATCTGGTCACAACACCCACACTTCGGCGATGATCCCCGTCACCGCCTCTCCCGACGATCCACTCCCCGTTTCGATCTAGCATACGACCCTACGAAGAGCGACAGTTTTTTTCTCCTAAAACATCCCAAGGATTCTTTTTTACTTTCCGCTCTTCCTTCCTTTGTCCCACTTCAGTAGCTCATGTCATGTGGCATCGCCAATAAGCTGAAGTACTATTTTGGAGACACACACGTACACAAGTAGGGAGTTCAAAGGTACACACCTATATTTCTCTCAAATTAACTGAACAGAATCCTGTCCGCGCCTCAAGGTTATTCCCCTTCCAAAATGCAGTGGACTTACAGTCTGCCGACTGCAATAAGGGTGCACGCGCGCATCTAGACAATAACTGCTGTTGACGCTTCTTGCAACACAACATATCAGCGGTAGCCAAAGCCCTTGAACTTACTCCTACAAACTCAATAACAGCAGCCAACGTCAGCGAATCTGCCTCCAGCAGGAGGGCTTCGAAGCTGTCAGTAGGCGGCTTGACCTTGCTAGCAGCCACTGTTGCCCGCGACGAGAACTCGTGCTTCTGTACTGCTGTCTTTCCGCCTCTCCTTCTAGACGAGACAGGTCCTGAAATGTGGTGGTTAGAGCATATCCATTATTTTTAACCACGACACTGATACATGCAATCAATCAGCAACTTCAAAGCAGGCTGTACGTGTTTGTTAACTCCGGCACAGGTGAATTTGAGAGGTGGCATGATCAGGTAACGGCAAAGCGCCTCATAAAGGTCGTGGCGGACAGCCAACAATGGTGTCCGGCCTCTGCGTTCGACACCCACTGCCCTGAGGTCACGCAATTTCACAAGGCGCGCCTTCGACTCACTGGCCTAAAGACCCCTGACCGATTTTCCCGCGCGCACACACGCACGTCCAAATAGCCGTGGCTGTCAAGGGGCCACTTGAACGTAGAAACCCACGACCGATGCAGCAGGGGACCACTATACGCGACACCCCCTCGGACAATGCAACACCCCAATTGATCACCACTTAAACTTGCTTCAGAATCACATAAAAAGGCTGCTACCACCCTGTCAGGCCATCAATTTCGGCGATGTCCACTGTATGCTCCACACGTGACGCCCGCATACACGTGCACTGCAAATGTCCTAGAAACGTCTCGCAGCGTGGGGATCCACGAATCAGCATGCACGCCAGAATCCCCCTCACAAGCGATTGGTCAGGATTAGTCTAGAAGGGCCAAAGCCTTATAATAGGCTGTGGTGGACACGCAAATTCTATTCCGTTGTCTCTGTACCGTCCTGAATAAAAGCATGCTATCAGAACCACTCACTTGGCTTTTTCTGCCTATTAGTCGGGTCCGATTAAACTGGGCTATAAGATAAAGCTTGTCGTACCCAGATCTGAAATGACTGGACGCAGTCATTACCAGCCCTGGCTTGGCTAGGAGTTAATGCTGCCTGAGACACGAACGCAAGGTTATGTGCACAATAAATCCATCATTCGGGTGACTTCTACCATTTACTTACAAATAAGGATTTAGCCTAATGATTGTAGTACTCTAAGCACAATTACTACTAAGACCTTACAAGATATTACCTAAACAGCTTAAATTCACAATTAAAAAACACAGCTAATAGGTATTTTCACCACTAAATGACGATCAGCAACAAACGCACCTGAGATGCCCGCAAATATGCCTCTGAGGTTTCCGTTATCTTCTTCTTTCGCAAAGAGTTTCAAAGAAACTTCCAGTAGACCATTATTGACCGCAATCTTCTGGGCAGCCTCATTGTTTTGGACGATGTTCGCCAAGAGGTTTCCGGTCTGGCAGTAGAGAGGACTCGGTGGTTGCTCGAAAAGGGTAACAAGAAGCTCAAGGCCGCCAATTTTCAGAAAGATATCAGCCAGGTTTATATCTTCAGTTAAGTCTATCAGATTTTCGAGTGACTCGGTGATCTTTGCCCTGGCCCCTTCATCGGTTTGATTAAGGTTCTCAATAATAACGGCGATGCTTTTACGCATCTCATCAACGAGGTCTACTGTCATGTTTTCCAATGCTTCACGTAGCCATCTCGCCGTCTGTTTAAAAAACAAAGATGAACAATTTCACGTACATTTAGCAATAACTTTCTACTACCCACTACTTAAATAATATGACTAGAACGTTAACTTTGGCATTTGGTTACTCACCGCAATGCGTCAAAATACACGGAATATTGAACTACGGAATGAGTGAGTGGGTACCTACCTCAGGATCCATCGGTTGGGCATTTGACTCAAAGTCAGAGCCGGCTCTCATGCAGAAATTGAACAAGCCCCGAAGATTGTGCGGGACGCGATCCATCGGTAATAGGCTACAAGTAATCAAAGGTTCAACAATATGGATTTTTGAAAGGGTTCTTTGATTGCAAAATATGGTGGCAAGTCTAACTATAAGATCAATTCGTAGGTTTCAAAAATTCTCATCAGAGAGTTCAGAAGAGTAGTTGGCGAGCATACGTAGGCATTCGATAAATCCTCCTCAGACCATTAAACTGATATGGGAAGGACATTAAGGAACAAAGTAAACATGCGGGCAATTACGTTCATAATTACAGAAAAATTAATCATATTAAAAGGGGAGGGGTTGAGGGTTGATAATATGCGGCTATTTACGCAGCAACGAGAATTTTTTGAAACTGGACAGGAGGAGGGGGAAGAGAGTGAGAAAGCGCGGAAAAATGCAGGCAGATTTTGACCATTGGCCATGCCAAGCTGTTTTTTTTGTTTGTGTGAAACGGCATTCACCTCGGGCGGGTTGAGCCGGCATCAGTTTTGACGTTGACTGTATCACGAATCACAACTGTCCAGGTGCGTTGATCTTGCGCCTTTTCACACGAGAGCGCCATCCATTCACGGTTCCACTGGCGTAGGCCGTAGACGCATGGGCCGGAAACTGACGACAGATCATGCTTGATCGTTGCTGTCCAAGTTTTCAGCTGCCCGCCGCGACGTTTGTGCCAGGTGGGGGGAGGCGTCGCTACAAGCAGGTCACGAATCAGCTCACCATCATCACGCCGGGACGCATGCCCGAACCACCGAAGTCGTCTCTGAAGCAGGAGTGGAGGGAGAGCGTACAGGTGACAGCGTCGGCGGAGATCGGAGCAGAGAATTCGGTCGACGCGTCGGTGACGAAGGATGCGGCGTAGGCAGTCATTGTCAAACATCTCAAGGCGCCTCATGTCCTCAACACGCATAGGCCATGTCTCTCCGCCATAGAACAGGATAGATCGAACCACTGCTTGGTAAACACGGGACTTTGTGCGTAGTGATATTCCCCTTCTATTCCATAGAGCAGCGCACAGTCGGTAGAAGGCAGATCGGGCACGGTTGACGCGTGATACAACCTCGTCGACACCTTGACCCGTTTTCATGACCAAAGAGCCTACGTATCTAAACGATTCGACCTTTTCGAGAGGAGCGCCGTCGAGAACAATAGAAGTGACAGATGTAGGGGGGCACACAGGAGAGCATGACTTGGGTCTTAGTCGCGTTTAGACGTAATCCGATGGATCGGGCACGATCATTGACCTTGTCCAACGCCTGCTGAACTGCATTACCGTTGTCGCCAAAGAGGACGACGTCATCAGCATACGCCAAGTCAGTCACCCACTTCGAGCGATCAAACTGCACTCCCGGGAAGTCACCCAGTGCTTTGGTCATGATCCAGTCCACCGCATAGTTGAACAGGGTTGGTGAAAGGGCACAACCTTGGCGGACGCCCGTCCTGACGCTAAAGGCTTCCGTGTCACCGTTCTGCGTCCTCACCCGTGTGGAAGTGCCACGATAGTATGCCTGCATGAGATTGAGAAGCTTAGGTGGTAGACCGTCCGTCCTCATTATGTTCCACAGCGAACTGCGATCAACAGAGTCAAATGTGGCAGGACCTTATAAATCATCATGAAGGCTTGGTTGGGTTCCACAAGGTTCAATGTTATTTATAAGGTCGCACCAAACTATCCAAAGTCTCTGGGTCAGGGTTTGCTAGCAACAGCTTACGCATGCTCGCCAACTACTCTCCTGAGCATTCGTAGGTGTTTGAGATCCACAGAAACATTCAAAATGCGCAGTAGGAAGATTTTACTTGCCTCGTCTAGCAAAAGGAAGAAACGACTGATTTACACCGATAGCTAAGCCTTCCTCATCCAACCTCCCAGACGAAAGCCCTCAGTAGTTCTACGACATCGTCTTCTCGTTTAACCAATGAAAACTTGAAGGCAGGGGAATCAACCTGTATCGTTAAAAACTACTCTTTAAACTACTGTAGCGCCGATAGTTGGTCAGTGAAGTCTGTATACGCTGTCGCCTAGTTACGGATGATGAGAATTTTGAAAGCTTGTAGAATATTTCCTAAACAAACCGAAGTGATTAATAAGGAAGAGATCGTGACAAACAACGGGAATTAAACCAAATTTTCGGTATTTCACGTGGAATAAGCTTCTATTTTACTTCAAATGCGTCATTTGGTTTCGCTTTGGGTGAAAAAGTATGGACATCGGAAAACTAACTCCGCTCCTCAACCCAACGACACCCGCAAGATCAGCGTTTTTCGACAATGCAGATCGAGAGTCGATACGAAACATGAATTTTACTTCGGTGAGCTTGTTTTATGAAAGCGATCGGAGTTCTAAATTATACAACATTATCATGCCACAACGGGCGCCAGAGAAAAGTAAATGTTTGACCAAATAACAGAAATTAGAAGCCCAAATAAAAAGACCACAAACGGGAGCAGGAGTGTCCGAAAACGCGAATTTTCAGCAAATGAAAAATGACGGAAACCGCCCACAAATAACAATACTAGCAAATTACTAGGTGAGGAGCAATGCAATTTTCCTGGCCAAAATAAAAACTGGCAATATGCGAACACCGGAGATATTGGTGAGAGGCATAGCTGAGGGTTACCAGCAAAAAGTGAAGCGAACTTGAGCTTGAATAGAAGTGAAGCAGAATTTTTCAATAAAATAAACAGTTGTGGAGTAAAAAGTCAAATACCCAGGAGTGGGGATGGTTGGGACCTGATAAACCGGTTACGCTAGTAAATATCAGTGAGCTCGATCAGCAACAGCTGTAGACTACCCATTATATCGCTGTCTTGCAGGATGGATAACCCTTTAACTACCAAGCTGATAATTAGCAAACGCACGTTGTTTTAAACATGACACTCCATTAACGTTATGTTACCTTATGTCAATTCTGGATTCATGCCACAGCGGACACATCGTTCGGCTGTCCACTTCGGTCTCACCGTACTTAAATAAATGAGAGCAAACTGTGGGGAAGTTTTGGCAGAAGAAAACAAACAAATGTATGCGCATCGCTGTGCACAGGCCACAATTTTTGGACAATTAGCCAGCAACGACACAATATGCGATACCAATCAGAACGCTGTTTACAACTACATACGTATTCTTGTTCAAGTAGGGGGTGCTTAGTTTCTTTTCTGTTTGGCTCTTGCGTTGGCAATATCCTGCTGCGGTTAAACTAATTAAGAAATAGTCTGACCACCAGGTTTTCAGGACCTGTACCGTCTACGGCAGTGGTTGTCTGGATGCGCGTGTGTACACTACTTGTAGTGGGGCAGACTGTTAAGTCAGTTTATAACCTTCAATTTCAATATATTTAAGACAAGACTCCAAAGGCCCGCAGGAATCCCTTCAAAGATAGTTCAAGACAGAAAAATAAACTCAAACAGGACGGCGATCCTCGAAAGGAAGTGGGAACCGCTGACTGGTTGAGTAGATGTTGTCATCCACGGCCATAAGAAAAAAAGACATCAAGCCGTCTTTAAAAAGTGGGAACCGACATTGCTTGGACAATATCCTCACAAAGGGAGTTCCAGTCTTTGATGATCCGACGGGAAAACCGGTAATTCTTAGGCAGATAGTCTGAGCCTTGCTCGAATTGGCGCGCAAATTATGCAGTTACGGTGAATTTATATGCATTCGAAGGAACCGTACACATTTATAACAAATAACACAAACATAACAATCGCAATGTTCAAATAAATGTTTGGATTACCTTTGTAAAATACGGATCGAAAAATACCACGAGAATATGCTCGACAACTCTCAACAATTTACGATTCTCTGCCTGAATTCAAGCGCAGTAAAACAACTCAGTCAAAATTGAAAAATAGTATGTTTCAGATGCAAATGTGTATGAATTCTTTAGAGACCTTCTGTCAAAATATTTGCCAAACTGCAACTGAAACTGGATACTGGGATGCAAAGCGGAAATTTTGGGAAAAGATGTGAGGTTCAGTGCCATGGTGACACATTTTTACATGTGTTGTTCGAGTATATTTTTGTTTAATTACTCTTTATCTATGTATTTCCATCTAAATTGACATATTTTTGGTGATCAGTGTTTATTGCAAACTAGTGCTTCAAGCGCATATGCGTGTTTCTCCTGTCGCACGTTTCGTTGGGCTAAGAATAACTGAATAGTGCGCCTGATCGGCCTTCGGGACACAAATATATATGCCCTTCAATTCTATTCGCGCTCACTCAACTAACTAAGACAACGCTGACCGACTCTTATTACCGATTCATAATTATCACTTACAGGATGTCAGATTTCGTGTTAGAGAAGGCTTGTTTTTCTCTGCAGTGCGTGCACTAACGCATCTCTCGTGTGCGCAAATTAGAGTTATCACAGTGATTGTGTTAATTTTAAAGGAGGCAAGGCACAGCATAATGAGGAAAATGAGGAAGTTTTTGAAAGAGGATTTTTGCAAAGTTTTCAGGTCACATATATGCTGTATTTTTAGGTTTTAGATAGGGTTTCGCTTTGGTAAGCATTAGAATCAGGTACACAAGCAGAATAAGGGTAATTTTAGAAAAGGGGTTATTATTTTGTGTTATATTAATGATAAATATGGTCAATTATTGTTGTGCTAGTTTAAGATACAGGATTGTATTGAGGACTCGAATCAAAGATCGAGAAGTCAGTTTGGGTTGTGATTAGGGTGTCGTTTAATTTGGGGATTTATTAAGGATTTAGCATCTTCAGAGGTTTCTGGCTTACTTTAAGAAGTATTTTTGACTAAATTTTGGAGAAGAGCACGCCGACTACCGCCTTTGCAGAAACTAGAATGCATTGTGTGTTATAGGCAATTAAGGAAACTGGGGAAATATATATTTTAGAACGCCTAGGTGAAAGCAAGTTTTATCCGCCACTTCTCTTTTAGCAATTCTGCAAACAATTAAACAATTTTCTAAATAACTTATCGTACATCTTGATTAGACATTGTACACTCAAAAGCTGTGATGTAACGTCCGCGAGAACCGTTTTAGTTGGCGTTTTTATCGATTCCTCGGCCTTGAGTATCCATTGTAACAACCCAGACTGAACCAGGTGTGTTTTGGTGGGCTAACCCCCGCGCTTTTTGATTTTTCAGGATCCAACGTCCGATCGACGCCAACTTCGATATCGATAAGTATACCTCGATTTTGTCCCTCTTTAACGATTTAGTGTTACAATCTTCCATATCTCCCCTCTTTACGTTATATACTTTCCTAGTTCAGTCCCTTTTCCACGTGTTTACTGCGATCCTACCCTAGTAGAAATTGTAGGGGCTTTATCACTACAAATATACAAAACGTCTTAGCAAATACGCCATGGAAAACTTTCGAGGGTAGTCTAACTGCTAATAAGGGATTTACTAGACTATTCTAGTGGAAAATTCGTAAAGAGATTGACGGTTAAGATTAGAAATGATACAACTCACTTAGATCCTTCACGATCCTAGTCGGCAGTAGTCAAGTAGTCGACTTGCCAAAGGATAACTCTGCGAGGACTGAGGTCCAAGTTTGTTGGGCTGCGAGTCGCAAAAATGGAGCGAAAACTCGTTTGCAAATTGTCGCTGGATTCTCCTGGAGCCCGAAAGTGATTACCAGAGAGGTGTCGTTGAGGAGAAAGTTGAGCCGTGGGGGGTGATTAGCAAGATAGTTGCTAGCACGCGTCAAAACCGAAAGTGTATACGTGTGTTGTATTTAGTTTTAACAAAATTGGTTATTGATAAATTTAAACAACACATAAGTAGGGCCAAGAGTCCACATAACTCCCCCACCAGAGCGTTGGTGGGTTACAAACGCTCGACAAAAGAGGATTTACAAAAAGGTTAAACAACAAAGTCTCGCAAGTTGGTAGGAAAGCGAACATGTCTACCAGAACGAGTGGAAGGGAGGGGGAGGAGTGGAAGGGGTGGGGAGGGTGGCGGTGGGCCGGGGGTTGCAGGTGGAGTGCAGGGTAAAGGTGCCCCAAAAGTGGACGGACCAGGTGATAGTGGAGTGCATTCAACGTAGGCCGGCTTTAGTCTGTCGATGGAGACTATCAGTAGCATCAGCCCTTTGAATGACGAAATATTTGTCCTTCCGTTCAAGTACTTTGAAGGGACCATCGTATGGTGGGCAAAGGGTCCTGCGAACTGTGTCGTGCCGGACAAACACGAATGGGGTTGTGTGCAAGTCGTCGTGCACGAAAACGCGTCGAGGTGTCGCGCGGGTGGGGGTTAGGCGTAGTGCGGCCATGCGTTGCTGCAGCTGTTGCACGAAGGTGTTCGTGGCGTCAGGGGTGACGGAGGAAGACTGCACGAGCTCACCACGTAAACGGAGGGATGTGCCGTAAACAAGATCGGCGGCAGTGCACTGAATGTCTTCCTTAACAGCCGAGCGAATGCCGAGGAGGACGAACGGCAGGTTGTCGCTCCAGTTGTGCGGGGCAGGTTGAGACATCAACGCGGACTTCAACTGACGGTGAAGGCGTTCCACGAGGCCGTTTGATGCTGGGTGGTAGGCAGTGGTGTTGATATGCGAGCACCCAAGCAGTTTGGTGAACTCACGGAAGAGTGCAGACGTGAATTGACTTCCGCGGTCAGTGGTGAGCGTAGCTGGAACACCGAAGTTGGCTATCCAGTGCGTAAGGAAAACCATGGCAACATTCTCTGCCGAGGTATCCGAGATGGGAACGGCGATGTGCCATCGTGTGAAACGATCAACAGCAGTCAGAATGTGCGTGAAACCGCGAGATGGGGGTAACGGTCCGACTAAATCCATGTGGACGTGTTGAAAACGGGCGTCGGGAACCGCGAACGTGCTGGGAGGTGAAACGGTGTGTCGCTGGACCTTATTCTTTTGACAGGCTAAGCACTGCCTGGTCCAGTTAGCAATTTCGGTGTTCACCTTTGGCCAGACCAAACGGGCTGTGATGAGTTTGCGGCCGGCACGAACACCGGGGTGGGGTAGCGAATGGAAGTGGTCGAAAACAACCTTCCGGTAGGATTGGGGTACTACAGGACGAGGGATACCTGTAGAAAAATCACACACGATAGAGCCTGGTGCCGCGGGGAGCGGAGCCTCCCGCAGCTGAAGCACAGAAGACGCAAGCATTTCAATGATGGAGTCATCAAGCGCCTGCGCTTCCGCAAGCTTCGACAGATCTAACGTGGTGATAAGAGCGTTGACCTCAGGACAGGACAAGGCATCAACAATAACATTCTCATCACCGCGGACGTAGCGTATGTCTGAGGTGAATTGAGAGATGTAATCCAGGTGACGTACTTCGCGTGGCGAATATCGATCTGGCTTAGCTTTGAGGGCGTAAGTGAGAGGTTTGTGATCCGTGTGGACCGGGAAATCTCTCCCCTCGAGTAGGTGTCGAAAATGACGGGTGGCCAGGTGAATGGCGAGAAGTTCACGCGAGAAAGTACTATAGCTAGTCTGCGCCGGCTGAAGCTTCTGAGAGAAAAAAGCTAGCGGCTGCAACTGTTCGTGGACCTGTTGCTGCAGAACTGCGCCTACGGCAATGTTGGAGGCATCGGTGGTCAGAATAAGTTGTGTATCAGCATCGGTGCTGAGATGATGAAGCAGGGTGGCGTTCGCGAGTGCTTTCTTGGCTGCCTCGAATGCTGCAAGAGCACTGGGTGAAAGTTGAAGCGACTTGGACTTTGACTTCAAAAGATCCGTCAAAGGTGCCAGGATGGCGGCGCAATTTGGTATGAAACGCCGGTAGTAGTTGATTAGGCCGATGTAACGACGAAGCTGAGTTATGGACTTCGGGACTGGAAAAGACAACACGCTTTGCGCCTTGTCTAGGAGGGGTGTGATCCCGTTTTGGTCAAGATGATGGCCAAGAAAATCCAGAGAAGTGACGCCAAAAAGACACTTATCGACGTTGAGCTGTAGACCATTATGTTGAAAACGATCGAAAACTTGGCGTAAGTGTTCAAAATTTTCTTCGGGTGACGAGCTGGCGACAAGGATGTCGTCGATGTACACAAACGTGAAGGAGAGACCGCGCAAAATGTCATCGACAAAACGCTGAAACGTTTGGGCCGCATTCCGCAAACCAAAAGGCATGCGAAGGAATTCAAACAAGCCGAATGGAGTCGTGACGGCGGTTTTAGGGATGTCCTCCTCCGCGACCGGTATTTGGTGATATGCTCGCACGAGGTCAATCTTGGAAAAAATCGTCTTTCCAGCCAACATATGGGAAAAGTCATGAATATAGAGAATCGGGTACCGGTCCGGGACTGTAGCTCGATTGAGAGCACGATAATCACCGCATGGCCGCCAATCATCAGATGACTTTTTGGGAACCATGTGCAGTGGTGAAGCCCATGGACTGGACGAAGGACGGATAATCCCCAAATTCAACATGTGCTCGAATTCGTTCTTCGCGATTTGTAGCTTCTCAGGATGAAGCCTACGCGGATGATCATGGACCGGTCTGCCGGTGGTAGTGATATGATGGCGAACAGCGTGTTAAACCTGCTCCGTAAACTGACAAGGCTTAGAGAGGGAAGGATAATCCCTCAAGATGTCAGAAAATGGCGGGCTTGGCACGGCCAAGTGGATGCCAGCGGAAGGCTCACGCGAAACTAACCCGACAGTAAACAGCTGAGTGGTAGGATCTAGCGACTTCTGATGTTTAAGGTCGACTCTGAGGCCGAAGTGTGATAGGAAATCCGCTCCAATGATAGGCGACTGGACGTCGGCCTGGATGAAAACCCATTGGAAGCGGCGACGAAGCCCAAGGTCTAAAGTTAGGGACCGTTGACCGAACGTGGCGATAGAAGTGTTGTTCGCAGCCTGCAGTGTAAACTGCGATGGCTGGAGATGATGACGACGAGGGTGCGGTACAACGCTAACCTCTGCACCTGCATCGATCAAGAAACGGAACCCTGTGGACTTGTCGGTCACGTAAAACAGGCGACTGTGTCGCGAGTGGCCAGCACCAGTCGTCGCCATTACTGGCTGGCGGCGCCGTTTCCCGAACGTGAACGTCGAGCATAAGAACAAGGCGGGACGCATTTAATAGCATCCGGGCGGAATGTTCGGTGGTACCAGCAGACTTTGTCGTCTGCACGCTCTTTTGAGTTAGAGCGGTTGCGGCTTGTAGAGGGACGACCGGTTTGAAGCCGGTTGAGTGTGGAACACATCGTGCTCACTTGAGAGCACAATAACCTGACAGTATCTTTAAGATCCTGCAGGTCGTCATCTCTGTGGTCTGTAACGTCTCGAATCGGTTGAGTGGGTGAAGTAGACCGCGGGGATGAGGTACCAAGCGATTTAGTGGACTTTCGCTGTGCACGGCTGTCAGGTTTACGGTCGGATCGTGAGGCCGAAACCTGGGAGACGGCATGCTGAGGTACTGAAGTCGAGGCTTGGTTTACAGCGTACGAACTAGTACCGGGGTAACATTGTTGGATGCGGTCTGCGTGCTCCGCGAGTTTGGTCAGCGGAACATCATCATCGAGTAGGGCGAGTACTTGTTGCATTGAATGGGGTAATTTATCCATCCAAATGCGACGAAAAATAGAATCATCTAAGGTGCGACCAGCAAGCAGGTGACGCATGTGGCGCATTAGAGCGGAGGGGGTTTGGTCGCCAAGCTCGACGTTGCTGAGGAGTTGACGAAGTTTGCTGTCGGCAGATTGTGCCGTACGTTCGAGAATAGCCTTTTTTAAGCTAGAGTAAGGTTTGACTTTAGGGATAGGATCAAGGAGATCCTGAACGGCGAAAGCGATGTCGAACGGTAAGTACTGCACGACGTACGCGTAACGCGAACGCTCGCCAGTAATCTGACGTGAGGCGAAAACAGCTTAGATCTGTTTGAACCAGACTGTCGGGTCGCGCACTTCGTAAGGGGGAAGCTTAATAGATATCTGAAAAGCCTGAGGCTCGTCGTGAGCAGATGGTGCACACGAGTTGTTAGAACCAGCATCGTCTTCGTCGCAATCGTGAAATGGGTGGTATTCGTCGCCCATGGTGAAAAACTTATGAACGGCAGATTCAAACGGGAAAAAAAACAGGTGAATGGAATAAATAATAAGACGTGGATAACAATAGAAACGGGGTCACCAAATTTGTAGGGGCTTTATCACTACAAATATACAAAACGTCTTAGCAAATACGCAATGGAAAACTTTCGAGGGTAGGCTAACTGCTAATAAGGGATTTGCTAGACTATTCTAGTGGAAAATTCGTAAAGAGATTGACGGTGAAGCTTAGAAATGATACAACTCACTTAGATCCTTCACGATCCTAGTCGGCAGTAGTCAAGTAGTCGACTTGCCAAAGGATAACTCTGCGAGGACTGCGGTCCAAGTTTGTTGGGCTGTGAGTTGCAAAATGGGGAGAAAACTCGTTTGCAAATTGTCGCTGGATTCTCCTGGAGCCCGAAAGTGATCACCAAAAAGGTGTCGTTGAAGGGCCAAATAAACAGCGGCAGGTGAGGAGAAAGTTGAGCAGTGGAGGGTGATTAGCAAGATAGTTGCTAGCCTGCGTCAAAACCGAAAGTGTATACGTGTGTTGTATTTAGTTTTAACAAAATTGGTTATTGATAAATTTAAACAACACATAAGTAGGGCCAAGAGCCCACAAAATCGATCCGGTGTCTATGCCGGATTTCATAGCGCCAATGCCGGACTTGTCGCGGTAGTGCTTTCGCCGCATCTGATTGGCTAAGGAGTTTTTGCCCACTCGCATTCTCATTGGTTGAAGGTCATTAGCATTTATGTTAAGGAAGCTCGGCGTCTCAATCACGCGCATCAAAGGCGCTGGCCCGGACCTGTCAGCCAAGGCTAACTCGCTAATTACTCACTCGTGTGTGACGGTGACTAGACGCGCATTCGCGCGCTGTGAAATCGCTCAATTGCTCTTTACAAATAAACCTTCGTTTACTGCGCACTGTACATAATATAACTCCTTGAATCAAGTTAACTTTTGCTGATTACTGTTATTCCTTTGCATTTTTATCCATAATATTGGTTTTTTGCCAGTCTGTCACATGGCCTCCGAGGACAATAACCCTGGCCCTCGACGT
>JAYGXS010000337.1:20545-30998 GCA_036362985.1 Ligula intestinalis
ACGTCGAGGGCCAGGGTTATTGTCCTCGGAGGCCATGTGACAGACTGTAACTGTAAATGGAAGCAGTGTTAGGGCAGGTAGGCACCAGGTTAGTGTTCGAAGCACTACCTGCCCTAACACTGCTTCCGAGTACCGTCAACTTACCTCAGTCTTAAGCCCTATGTTAACAAACTGTCCTTCATCCATTGGATTAACTACCAGCTTCACAGACGTCTTGAGAAACGTTTTCTGGAATAAGCTCCTTCAAAATTACCAGGAGTTCATCCAGATGAGAATGCTTAATATGGTTTTTCTTAGCCCACAAACGAATTCGAGTAGGTATATCCAAATCATTAGTGGACTCATCATTCGAGGGATCGTAGTGATCAAACAAATTTCCGTTGTTTTCGTCTTCAGACGAGGTGCCAAGTCTACCCCTACAACAGTAATTCCAAACACTATCCATCGAAGACTCACAGTCCATTTCGCCGCCTGAAACGTCATTTTCAATAGTAGGTCGCTTAGCCCTAGGTATCAGCTGGTCAACCTGGTCTTCCACTGTTCGACAAAACTGCTGCGTTTCCCTCAACGCCCGCCGCCTAATATAACGCCGCGATTCTTGGTTAAACATGGCAAAAAACTGATATTATGGAGGAAAAACCAATATTATGGATAAAAATGCAAAGGAATAACAGTAATCAGCAAAGGTTAACTTGATTCAAAGAGTTATATTATGTACAGTGCGCAGTAAACGAAGGTTTATTTGTAAAGAGCAATTGAGCGATTTCACAGCGGGCGAATGTGCGTCCAGTCACCGTCACACACGGGTGAGTAATGAGCGAGTCAGCCTTGACTGACAGGTCCGGGCCGGCGCCGGTGCCTTTGATGCGCGTGATTGACACGCCGAGGTTCCTTGACATAAATGCTAATGACCTTCAACCAATGAGAATGCGAGCAGACAAAAACTTCCCAGCCAATCAGATGCGGCGAAAGCACTATCGCGACAAGTCCGGCCATGGCGCTATGACATCCGGCATAGACACCGGATCGATTTCTACTAGTGGAGCGCAGTAAAGACGTAGAAAAGGGACTGAACTAGGAAAATATATAACGTAAAGAGGGGAGATCTGGTAGGTTGTAACTAAATCGTTAGAGAGGGACAAAATCGAGGTGGACTTATCGATATCGAAGTTTTCGTCGATCGCACGTTGGATCCTGAAAAATCAAAAAGCGCGGGGGTTAGCCCACCAAAACACACCTGGTTCAGCGAACCCGAAGCATGGGTGTTTGAACGCATCAAGGTCACTTTTGGCGCGGACCCAGGATGAAGATGATGTTAGCGAGTGTCAGTGAGGAAACCGGTGCCCTTTCCCTCACAGCCGCTGACCCCCTTGCCGCTCTCGTCGTCTTCATTCGTATCACAGTCCCACACTCAATGTCACCACTCCCGTCCAGCCTCTGCAGTCGCCCACAGCACGGCATTCCTCACCGCTAATTGATCAGACATTAGAACACCCTCCATTCCAGATGGGTCATTTGTACAGAGCCTTGATAATCCCCCGTATGGTATCCTTCCCTCTCTTTATTGTTTACCATTCCTTTTTATATCAGCAAACCTTATTTCTTACTATCGCGTTCTTCTATCTACTTATTTTCTGATTGCGTGTCGAGGTGATTGACCACCCGTTCGGCGTTACTTCTGCAGAATCATATGCGTGAATTACTCCTTTAGGTGTGTTCCAACCACGACATTCCCGGCCCGCTACACCGTTAACCGGCGTCAAAAGTAGCAATTATAGGCGGCAATTGTACATGAATGAATCTGTTAAAACACGCTTTTCAAGTGTCTTTGAATTTAAGACGGGCTGCCAGTTCATCGTACAGAAGCATAAATCTGTCTTACGTTTTCAAACCTGAGGTAATTCTATTTACTTGATTTGCTTGCGATTCGCTCGCCTTTTTGAAGACCTACTAACAGCCTATTTTAAATTTTTGGCAGTTTTTATGCTATACCTCCTTTCAAGGTTTTAGATAGCACATCCTGTACGAGTGTTTGCTTAACCAAAGGCCTATGTTAGCTGTATTCAACTATATCTTTCCCGTTCAAAGGTCATGCTCACGATCTCCACCCATCGGCGAAGATGGCGCTTTATGCCCCGCATTGAATCCCGTTCTTTAAAGACTGATCCATTATTTATTTAGTTCTTGCTATATTTAATTGTTCTTTGTGAGCTTGCAGGGATTTTCTCATTGGCCAATAGAATAAGCCTATCGTTAGTCACATGTACTGGCTTCTTTACGACTGTCGAATTTCTTCTCGCATTGTAACGCCCCAGCGCCCTGTTGTCCTTTGGTAGCGTTTCTCCTTCCTGATTATGGCCGGTACTCAGTCGTTCTTCTACGTCCGTTGTCTTCTGGCTGTTTCCACGCACTGAAATTCCACTAGAATGCTCGATTACAGGAACAGTCACTCATCGAGATGATAAGCCGAGGCCAAGTGTTAACACATATTTATTACGAGTAGAGTAGAATAATAACGATAATAAACTGTCATTCAGGCGAACACGTAACCGAAGAAGACAATCGGGGAAGGTGGAGCTGGAGACTACCACCGGGGAAGGGAAACACTCCGTGGGACCCTCGCAGGAAGGGCAACTGTTATTCCCAAATTTCTACTAGGGAGGGTGGGGCTGGAGACCACCACCAGGGAGGGGAGAACCAAATACACCACTTTACCTGCGAGGTCACACCACCTACAACATCCTGGCCTAGACTCAAAGTCACCGCGCTGACGTAATTAAAACAAGGATCAATCTCATTGTTCTCTGGATACTACAGCAGCACTTAGTTTCGTGTATCTATTGCGTATTTCAAACTGTTACTTCTCTTCAGTGTTGTAATTGGAGCTCCACATTCAAAATTTATCACGTATTAGCGATCATCAAAAACCAGAAAATTTGGGAATCCTACCAAAAATCTAGGACGCAACTACCTACCTCAGTCGTTCCATGGTTTCTGAAGACTGCGACTTTCACATTGTAACTCTCAATAGTCATTTCGATATTTCTAACAAGATCATACGGACTTCCCGGGGGACCTGATGCTACTACAAACAAGAGACGTCTGTCACCTTTATTCTTTAACTTACTTGAAATATCAATTTTCGGATAAGATTAGAGTTTTATCAGACACTGTCATGGAACGTAGTGACTCCCATGAAGATGCTAATGGGCAACAAATTCGGAAACCCATGGGAATGTTTTTGCCTGCGTTGCTGTAGCATTTTTCGTTTAATTGTTCTCTTCCATTCATGACCATTACGTAAGCTCTGTGAGAAGTAGAAACGGTAAACACAGGTAATCACAATGAACTCAGTAACGATAAGTAGGGGAAAATTATATTGATTTTCTACTTAAGGTCAGGTCAGGTTTTATTGAGGGAAATATAGGTAAATACCTTTGAACTCCCTATTGGTCCAGTTTTTTCAATGCATTTGATCTGTAGAACATTTCAGATCAGTGGCGTTGCCAAAAATTTGAGGGCCGACAGTGAAAAAACTCCTTAGGCATTGTTCAGAAGTCTAGGGGTTTGAATGCCATTTGAGAGATTTAAGGAGAAAAACTGTCGCCTGGGGGAGGGGGGGTGCAGAGTATATTCGAAGCGGACGGCCTGTGCTAAGAGTGTTTGAAGCATGTCAGGGAGAGTCCATCGCGATTTTCGCCATAATACCAAGGGTCCCACGAAGAGAAGGTTGCGGAGGTCACGCGAACCTCATCGAGTGTCGGCGATGCGCCCATCGTGCATCCTTGTTGGTTTAACGAGTGCCTGCTAATTGACAGAAGAAATACAATCGGTAGTTTTCTAAACAAACATATTACTGAAAATTAGCGAGTAGTATGTTTTTTATAATGTGATTATTCCACAATTTGCATTCGGCGACTGGCAGTTTATTTTCGGGGGCTCAGTGGCTATTTGTTCTAACTTTATAGTGTCCTAAACATGCCTACAGATAAAAGGTGTTTAAGCCATTCGAAAATCCTATAATGAATCGTGGATTAACAAAGGTTCTAGTCTCTGATTTTCAGATTTTGCGTTATAATACAACTTTTTGCAACCTAAGTTCGTAGTAGTTAATACTTTTTCAAAGATGGAATCTTAACTGCGATTGCTTACTAATGTGAACTTCGATTCGCATTTAGTGGACGATGTTTCGTCCGGTTGTAAGCAGTCCTTGTCAATGTCTGCTGCCACCGTTGTGCGAAGATACATACAGTAGACCGCGTCGACTTTCTTAACCACTGTAACCCGTGCCTACATGTTAATGCCTTCAAAGCTCCTGTTCCTGGGTTGCTGCAGTATCGGTAATTGTGAAGGTTGCTGAAGCACCTGGTCAAAATGGCAATAGTCTTGTGTGCTTATGAGAACCTGCACGTGTGTGATTCGATGGGCTTATAGGGACATGAACGTCTAATTCATCGTTTGCGCGGACACTCGAAAAAGTCATGCCTTCCGGTATATATATTCTTCTAAACAGGATGGTTATTTTCAATTATTTTTAGAACACTTCCTGTCTACGGGTACAGAAAACTGGGATTAAATCGCGTCTCTGACTTTGCCTGCATTAACAACATCACTTCTTTTGGAAATGTTGATTTTCTCATCGCATAGTTGTCTAGTTTCTAAAATATTGTGTGAAATGAATCATGGCACGAGTCCTTACTCCTCTAAGGGTGATCCTTCCTACCGTGCATGACTGTAGCGACGGGAAACGACGCTACTTCGAATATTAAAAGAAAGGGCACATCTTAGTGCTAGCAAAACTGTATTGTAGTACTGCTCTTAGCCTAGTCATCGATTCCCTACTAAACTACAGAATTTGGAGTTTTTCGACGGCCGAACCCTCTGGCGACTACAGCATCTCCGTCTGCTTTCCGATAATACAACCACAGAGATCGGTCATATTGTCCGCCGATAATTGGGGCAGCTGCCTTCCATGTTCTTCCAAAAACTTAGTCTGACGTAGCGCTAGAAACGGACAGATTGTATTATACAAGCCTGAGTAAAATGTGGGGCCTAAATAAGATACAGCTTATCGGGAGTAGAAAAACGGTATGAGTGCGCATATTGACGAGTCTTAAGTTGTGCACTACAAAGCAAATATAATGCTGGCTCTCAATGCGCTTGATTTTTGAATCGGTGAAATCAAATCCTGTGATGTTTGTTGCCCGTAGAACTGGACTTTAGAGTACGCAGTGCAAACTGTCAGGTTATCCCAACGTCGGATCGCGTATAACTGACTGATGGTGTCTATAATATCAGAACTCATTATCCTAGTCTTCCTTCTGCATCATCACTGATCGCTATGTGACTACCTGCAAAGGTTCCAAGTCAAACAGCAAAGCGCAACAGGGCAGACATGCTCCATTCCCTAATCAGGGGCTAAACTCCACCGGAAAGTTAATATTTCCGATCGAAAACGGCAGGATTGCAGACTTTCTACTATCACTCCACCACCGCGCGAGTTCTGGGCCACAAGCTCTCCCGACCGTTCGGTGTCTGGTCTGATATTCGACAAGCTGCATGCTATCGCCCTTTCTGTTTAATTATACCATTATCTAATTTACAGGAAAAGTCCTACACGATTTGGACGGCGTGAATTTTGCACCCGGACGCTAGTTGGCTAACCTTGACTATGCTATCGATATCACTCTACTAGCCTCAAACTCTACTGATCTACGTTGTGTAATGCCACGGGTAAATGAGATCACTACGTCGGCTGCTCTGTCCATAAGTACTTAAAGGACCAAATTACTTTCTAGCTAAATTCCTGACCAGGAGAAGGCACCCCTCGAGCTTCATGGTCGTCAACTTTAAGAAGCAGACAGCTTAAAATTCCTCATGGCGAAACTGCTACTGAATAGACAGGGTAGGGACGACATTGCCTCCAGAATCGATGTTGCTCACTTAGTTTTCTCAATCCTCCGAAAGCGCCTATGGGTCTCGCCTAAAATCTCCATCACTACGAAGATCCGTGTGTGTCATGCATCTGTCTTGTCAGTACTCCTCTATGGCTACTGGACTTTGCACGTGAAAGATCATCAAACACTGGGGGCATTTGGTCACGGCTACCTGAGTTCCATCTTCCGAGTGAAGTATATACTCACTTCGTCTCAACTAAAACCGTCCGCACTCCTTGCGACAGTATCGCAAGGATGTCTAAGACAATCTAAGAAAGACGATTGAGGTGGTTTGGCACCTTCTCCATCATCCGCCACATGAGCTCTCCTGGATCCAGCGCCACAGCTCACCTGCTTGCGAAGACGTGGAAACAATTCATAGACTTTCGATTTGCGGTTTCCGTCGCTGAAGAAGAGAATAGGTGGAGCTTTCTAGATCCGCGTAGAGAGATACCGTCCGTGAAATAATTGCGGCCGGATAAATCAGGCAAGGTCACAGCCGCAGCTGAAGGATCGAAAACGTTGGCTTGGAGATACCAGGTTATCCAAAACAGGGTTTTTATGTGGGACTGATTGAAAGCGCCTAATAAGCCAGACTTGACCAGCACAGTCTTCCGTGTCTTTGTGGGCATTACGTCTAATCGCTACGTGCACCATAATGGTGGTGATTTTCTCGGCCTAGGTAGTTGACACTATAGTCCCTCGAGCTACAAACGTTGGTACGCCTAACGTATGCTTCTTGGGACACTAATTTTCAAGTGCTAAATATATGTTATGCGGGCAAGGCTATCGCCGTTTGTCTCTGTGAACTGATTGAAAAGAATTCCGTGCTGCAGTACCCCCATCTTCCTCCGCAGACCGTTACCTTAGGTCCCACGTGCTTGGGTCTACTGCAGGCAAATGGCAACGGACTTACTGAACAATGTTTAGCCTTTGTTGAATAATCGTCCATATTTTTTTCATCCAACAAATTCGGGCATAGATGAGTTATTGGCTTTTCCTGACTCCAGGTGCTTCCAACAACCGAAGAAGGTAATTGGCGCAACAACAAACTGCCTCGAGAATATGAACGCATGATGCAGAAGATCATGTTCCGTGTTGGACCAACCACCATAGCAACCAAGCGTCTCCATCGAATGTGCATGAAAAAGCGGGAGGCGAAATTCAGTGAGACCGCTCGCATGTCTACTCCTCAAGGTCGCGAAATGGTCTACCGCCGCCTTCTTAACGAAAAACCTACACTCTGGCCTTTTGCAAAATAGCGATTTCTCTTCATTGATTTCGTTTTCAGATCGTTTCCCCTCCTCGAGCAGTTTTGACAATATTTTTATCTTGATGTACATATATAAATATGTATAGACTTAGTACACTCAAGCTTTTTCCGGGACTTCGATATTCACAACATTGCTTCATTCTGTTTCTTATCGAGAATGCTTCCGAGGCGGCTCCATTGTCTTCTGTGCGAGGCATCATTCAATCGCGGAACAGTCGTACCATCGAGGCAAAATGCTCTGAGCTGTTGAATTTCCGGAGTTCACAACGAGTAACCGTATAGAAGGGGTCCAGTCGTACTTTTGTGTACTTAAGCGGGTAACGAAGACCAGGTCGCTAGTTCCGCGACTTATACGGCATTCAGAAGAGCAGTTGGCGGGCATACGTAAATTTTCGATAAATACTCATCGGATCATTAAATTTATATTGGAATGGGGTACAAGTCAAACAAGCGATCAATAATGTTTGTCATATCATAGAAGATAATCGTGGGAATGGGGGAGGGGAGAGCGTTCAGGGCCGATAAAAAGCGGCCGTGAAGTTGAGTTGAAAGCGGACCAGTGGGAGGAAAGAGAAGGCGTTGAAAAGTCTATGCAGCATGTGAACGTTAGCCATCCGAAGCGCGGGGCTCGTCGGAGGTTCTGTCGTGTGCACAAGACACGCTTCCTCAAATGGATAGCAGTTCTTTCTGTTGTTGCTAGCAGTCGCTGGTCCAGAGACTTGGGGTCATCCAGTGTGACCTTATAAACCAGCGGGATGGTTTCTTTGGGGTCCACACCATGTCCTGAATCGACAATGTGCGTGTGAATAGCGCTGTTTATACTCCTGCGTTCACCTTTTCTCAGCCATACCTGGAGGTGTTATAGAGGAGTGTTAAGACTGATGAGGAGAAGGAAGAAATGGGAAAGGCCAGGGTGATAGGAAGCTTTTACTCTGTACAGACGGAAAAGAGATTAGTTAGGACGAAGTCTTGACTGATGGAGCGCGCTTCCAGCCGCAAGGTGGGCTAGGTTCGGAGTGATGTCTGACGGAATTCATCCGAGCGGCCACCGTTAGCTGTCTGGTTTAATGCAGCCTTGGAGGTGATTAGTTGGACCGCGCGAGGTTACGCCGCAGTGTGGGCGCAGCCGAGATTGGGCGTGTTAGTAGGTTGATTCAGACAGGGTGCCGGCAGTCAGCGTGATGAGTCTGCGATTACGGGTTCCCACAGTGGTGCTAACGCCCATTATAGTGTTCCCTTATTCTTTTGGGTAGGCATCGACTCGTCTGGCCAATATAACCTGCTCCACAGGGGCAAGTAAAGGAGTAGATGCACATGAAGGTGGTCTGGTAGCCTGCCTCTTGGACCTCTCCTACCTTACGAATTTATAGGCAAAGTGAAGAAGTTTTAACTGAGCGATCAGATCAGTGATTTAAAACACTATGGTAGCTACGTTGAGGAAATATTTGCAATCGCCACAGCCGATGTAGGTACACTCTTAAATGCTGCCAAACAAGCCCATCTGTCCATTAAATTCGCGTTGGAGTTGAAATTAGCTGGTTCGCTTCCTTTCTTGGACGTCCTCCTAAGTCGAAGACCTGGCGGCAGGACGAAAGGAGTGTTTATCGAAAGAAAATCTGGTCTGCACAATATACGAACTTTAACAGTTTCGTACCCCTCCAAAAGAAGCAAAGCCTTTTCTGCTGCTTGGCACAAGGGGCTGGGAATACATTTGCTCGGCAGACGGTATTGAGGAGGAGCTTAGGGAAATCCAGGACCTGTTTCGGCAAAACGGCTATCATGAAAGATTTATTACAAATAATATGGTCGCGAAAGAAATAAAACCCAACTAACTTAATGTGTAAAAGAAAACACTGTTCCTCAAAGTCCCCATTCGAAGACTGACAGCTGAATTCCTGAAAAGACGCGTTGACCAAGCCGTGTCACAAACTTTCCCAGCAACGAGAGTTCGGATATTCTCAACCAACCCAGTCTTGCACGGGGATTATAACAATAGGTTACCAGATTAGACCACCTCCATCTGAATTAACTCCTTTATTTGCTCCTGTCGAGCAGGTTATATTGGTCGCACGAGTCGACGCTTATCAAAAAGGATGTGGCAACACCTGGCGTGGCTGAGAAAGGGTGAAGCCGGGGACCTATGCAGCGCTATTCAAGCGTAAATTGTGGATTCTGGACATCCTGTGGGTCGCAAAGAAGCCATCCGGGTGATTTTTATGGTCCCACCAAACTACCCCAAGTCCCTGGGCCAGCGACTGCTAGCAAAAGCAGAAGCAACCGCTATCCATCTGAGGAAGCGGCTCTTGTGCACACGCAAGAATTTCCAGCGAGTTCCGAGCTTCGGGTGGCTAACATTCAAATATCTCAAAAGGAGGAGCTGCTACGACTGGAACAAGAGCTTTATTTTCCTGACGTTTCAACTTCCGTCGGGAAGCCTTAATCATAGGCAATGGTAGCATGGTCTGATTCATGCGCAAACCGTTCACATGCACATGCTGCATGCACTTTTCCGGGCTTTCAATCTCCTCCCCCTCTCCCTGGTCGGCCTTCAACAAACCTTCACGCCCACTTAACCAGCCGCCTCTTATTGACCCTTAAACCTCCCTTCCGCTATTCCCACGATTCACTTCTATAGGACAAACATTATTGATCACCTGTTTAACTTGTACCGCGTTCCAATGACAATTGATCGCCAACTGCTCTTCTGAATTCTCGGATGGGCATTTTTAAACTTCATGCTAAATTCACGCTGCTTATCGGGAGAAGACCTTAATGACTGGGAGGTTGGACTTCCAGGTATTTGGCCGTGGACCAGAACTTGTGATTTATTATTCTGAGCCTTCGAAGTTGGTTTGACCGCTAATAAGGGACGAACAAATATCTTGAGGAACCGAGTAGGCAGAGCATTTTACAGCCCGGCTCATAAATCACAAGCCAAGACCGTAGCATATCGGCCGAATGGACTACCTAAAGAGATCGGCGCAAAAATGTGACGCCCAATGTGGCGCCAAATGGAAGTGGCTGGCTTGGCATTTTGTTCTGCCAAAATGCATAAGGTCAATGTCCCACTGCCGTCAATCGTTGCCGTAACAGGCAGCCCTACGTATAACGCTGATATATAAAAACTGAAGTTCCTCCGAGGTAATTCGACTATCTCATTTCGGTCAGCTTCTTAATTCCTCGAAGACCTTCGAGGTCGGGCGATTCAATCGTAGCAAATTCATGGTTTCTTTTGAGATGGCTT
>JAYGXS010000338.1:0-18321 GCA_036362985.1 Ligula intestinalis
TGCATAATTTGCGTAGGGTATTCGACGGGTTGAAACAGACAGGTCTCACCCTTACGCCGGCTAAGTGTGTACTCCTACGAGATAAGGTTAAGTTCTTAGGACATGTCGTGTCAGCCTCGGGGGTCGAAACTGACAAAGATAAGGTTGCGGAAGTCTGCGAGTGATCTGAGGTCAGAAGTTTCACGGGTTACGCTTCCTACTATAGGAAGTTTGTTAAGGACTATGCACATATAGCTGCACCGTTAAATAAGCTAACACAAAGGGGAGTTCGCTTTAAGTGGACACCCGAATGTGCAGCGAGCTTCAACACTTTCAAAGACAACTTGTGTTTCAGTCCAATCCTCGCGTTCCCTGATGTAAGTCAACAGGCGGGAGCATTCATACTTGACACAGATGCAAGCGAATTCGCGATTGGCGCTGTTTTATCACAAAGAAAAGCTGATAAAACAGAGTGTGTTATCCAGTACCTAAGTCGATCCCTTAGCAAAGCTGAGAGCTGGTACTGTGTGACTAGTAAAGAGATGCTTGCCCTCGTCTTTTTAGTTCAAGAATGTCGACCATTCCTACAGTACCGGAAGTTCATAGTTAGAACGCATCATGGCTGCGTAATTTCAAGAACCCCGAAAAGCAAGTCGCACGATGGCAAGAGAAACTAGCAGGCTTCGAGTACGAATGTTTATACCGACCGGGTCGTCTGCACAACAGCGCTGATGCCCTATCGAGGAAACCCTATAGACCACACGGCGATTGTCCATCGTGTATGGACATCAACATAAGTGCGATATCGCTTTACGATGACCAAAGTTATATGTGGGCGCAGGCACAACGCGAAGACCCGCACATTGGGCCGATATACCATAGAAAAATAAGTGAAAGCCGGTCGTTGAGCATGAACGACTTAAGGGGCAGAGCTACAAAACGTGCTGCCTGCACAGAGTTTGGGATAAGTTATTTTTGGATGACGGCATCCTGTATTATAGGGATAGTGAAAAGTATCCACGACGTATCTTGCTACCGCTATCCATGGTAGCCGAATAAATAGAATGGATACATTCCAGTATGGACATGCAGGAATATATAAGACCGAGTGGGCACTCAGGCGTAGATAATACTGGCCCAACTTAAAGCGTTCTGTGTGGAATTTTAGTCGGTACTGTACCCTATGTTGTCAACTTAAGCCACCGCGACAGCTGAACAGGCCCCCCTTCAGCCAATATTGACCGGGTATCCCAACTAGCGCGTTAGTGTCGACATAATCGGACCCATACCCGAGTCATACAGGCATGATCGGTTGATTTCTTCACAAACATGGCTGAAGTAGTAGCCTTACCCGATGTCTTTGCCGACACCGTCTCCCAGGCCATTTTGAATGGTTGGATTTGTAGATGAAGCACCGCCGAGCAGCTTCACTCTGACATGGGAAGTTCGTTCAAAAACACAACCATACGCGACTAATGTAAGTACCTGCAAATAAATAAAACTCGTACGACTGCGTACCATCCGCAAGGTAATGGACAAATAGAACGGGACGAATAAAACCCTTATCAGTTCCCTCAAAGCGTTCGTTGATAGACAGGCTTCCCGAACGTGGGACGATGCCTTACCAGCCTGTATGCTATCCTATTGCTCCACGGTACATGCATCGACCCATCAAGCCCCTTTTGCCCATACATGCGGCCGAGAAATACGAATTATCGAGGACCTTCAAGTTCCTCGCGATAGTAACGAAGTTTGCATCGGCGTTTATCTTTCGAGTCTAACCAATAAGATGTGTATCGCCGCAGAAGAAGCGCGAATACATCTTCAGGGGTCCCAGAGGCGTCAAAAGGATCACTACGACCGTTTGGCCAACGGAAGTCCTAACGAAGTAGGTGATGTCGTTTGGCTTCCGAATTATTCCATTGCCCAGGGAATGCCGTCTAAGTTTGTAGTTGATTGGTGCGGCTAATATACCGTTACCCGAGTTATTTCGGACACAACGTGCGTTATCCAGGGACACAAACGGCCTTTCAGCCCTGAGTTTGCGGTACACTTCAACCGTCTCAAACTGGACGGCAGCCCCGCCGAACCAGATCGTAACTCCGAACCCCCACGCGACGAGGTACCACCCGAAGATATAGAGGAGACTTTCGTACCCGTAGGAAGTAGTCCACATCATTCGGAGGATGAGGTTAACGCTAAGGAAAGCGATGCCTTTTTCGGGGAGGATGCAGTGTAGCAAATACCTTTAAGATGGCCTCAAATTTTGTTCATTTTGCACTTTATTAAAGATGGCGGCGAACTGTGGCATGACTTGGTTATTTCAAGCGGACATAATCCTATTGGCTAACTGATTGGCTATTTTATGTCGGCGAGTTAATGCTATTGGCCATTGTATAAATTAAGCGTTCGCATTGGTTTAACCCGTATAATATGGACTTAACCCTGTTGTCGTTTCCTATATATAGACGGCCCTATGGGAGGTTAATCATCTCTCTCGGCAGCTGCCTCCAGACATCTCCCAGAAGTCATCTCCGGCCAGGACCAGGATCAGGACAGTCAATCAGCCCCGCCAAAGGACGACTTTCCTGATTGTTCCGATTGTTGTAGTCAGGACTAATAAATTAGTCCTTCAACTAGTAAAGCTAAAGAGTAGCATTCTTTGTTTGAATGGTGTTGTTCTTTTTGGGTTCGGTTTGGTCGTTTTCATCGAGTTATCGCGTTCGTTGTTCTTTCTCGGGTTATATCCGTACGAAATCGCCCGACGATCGTCCCGGTTCGCTATATCTTCGTGACAGAAACGTCTGATTTTATGGGCTATCGAGAAGGATTCGCCTGCGTTCTACTCAGGCTACTTGGTTTTTAGACTGACATGTCGAGTAACTTTATTCCATGAAGCCAATATTCGATATTAACATAAAAGGTTTGTGAAGCGTGGAATTCAACTGGATAAGTGAAGCGTATAAAAAATGACTTTTGTCTCTGCTGAGTCCATTGTTCTTCGCTTGACCCTTATGCTGCTATTGGATTAATCGTATATTGTGCACCTTTACCTTTCATTCAATTGCCTGCTTCCCATTGCCAGATGTTGTTTCGTTCTTTTGAAGTCCGATTTATTTCTATCATGTCTGTTGATTTTTCTTCACACCTCCGCTTCGAACTTGTACGTACCCTTCTATTATTTCTCGTATGTTTCTCAACAGATTTGGAAATCGGGATTTGTATTTGTTAGCGCCAGGAATTCACTAGCTATAAAAATTTGGTTTCAGAAAAAAATGACAGTTTGCGCAGAGCAAATCTAAGAATTTGTAAGCAGGAAATCGTTACCGATATTTTGCAATTAGTGATGAACTAGAAAATTGACAGTGAAAATATTCCTACGCAGTTTCGTTTTCTGGCAGCTATTTGAGTAGGGGGTCTTTCAAAATTTTCGATTAAGTTGATTTCTTGTAACATGTCTTTGAACATTTTAAATTTTTTAACGGCTATGTTGGTTTTGAGACCAAATAGTGGGAACAGTATTCTAGAATGGGAAGCAAAAAGGTACGATAAAGTCTTAATATAATTTCAATGAGGTATAAATTGGAACAAATAAACCGACAAATCTGAGCAACTTTGGTCGTACTTCTATCGGCATCTGACGAACGGTCTAATTTATTGGTGTTGCGAAATCTAGGTCTTTGATAATGGAACATTGGACAACCTTGAAAAATAGCAGGTTGTGGCAGTCTTCCAGACCCAAAAAACACGTATTGGCACTATGACTGTGAGAGCTCTATCTGCTCCGTGGAGTTCCACGCAGAGAGAACGTCCAAATCGGAATTAATTTGGTAGGAATTCGTCATGGGACCCCTATAGTGCGCGTGAAGCGCACCCTACTCCAAGACGGGGAGTAGTTATAGGTGATAGTAAGGGTGGGGCATACCAGGGAGCAAAACAGAAGTTAAATTGGACGTAAAATAAAGAAATTTCATATCGCCGCTTAAAATTGTTTTACTGAACTAATAATTGGTGAAAAAGGTGTTAAAGGTAAAAGAAGCGTTACAAACACATAAATTGCATGAAAAGAGCTCATAGCAGGAAATAGAACAGGAAACTAAATATCAAATGTCAAGGTCACCTGAAAACGAACCATCTGACCCTGTAGACAATGAGGGATCGACAAGGAATTCGCAGAAGATATCAGTTAAATAACGGCAGCCCAAATAATCACAAATTTTGGTTGCAAGGTTGTAGCGAACCGGGACAATCATCAGGCGATTTCGTACGGCTATAACCTTATCTTTGTCGGTTTCGACCCCCGAGGCTGACACGACATTTCCTAAGAACTTAAACTTATCTCGTAGGAGTACGCACTTCGCCAGCGTAAGGATGAGACCTGCCTGTTTCAACCCGTCAAATACCCTACGCAAATTATGCAAATGATCGTCGAACTTCTTTCCCAGAATAATAATAATAATAATAATAATAATTTGTATATTTATTTATGATATCGTCGAGATAGACTAAACAGGTATTCGGGATAAATTGTGCTAGAACCTGGTTCATTAGCCGTTGGAAAGTACTAGGCGCATCAGCTAGACCAAAAGGCATAGTCTCGAATTCGTATAATCCAGAGGGGACTGAGAAAGCAGTTTTCTCACGGTCGGACGGCCGGACTTCTACTTGCCAATATCCAGTAGCTCAATCTCACGTTGAGAACACCCGATTACCCGAAAGGGCATCTAACGTTTAATCAATGCGAGGTAACGAAAAGGAATCTTTAGTCTTGACCTCGTTTAGCTTACGATAATCTACGCATAGTCTTAACGTCCCATCTTTCTTCATGACTAGAACGACCGGAGACGACCAGGGAGAGCAAGATGACTTAATTATCTTTCGATCAAGCATATCGTCTATCATCGCCTTTAACTGTGTCTGGTAGAACACATGTAGTTGTCGAGGCGGAATCTTAATAGGTCGGGCTGTTCCCGTATGTATTTCGTGATAAGCTGCATTGGTTCGGCCGTACAAACGACCGTACCAATCAAAAATGTCCCTTAACTCATGAATTAGATTACCTCGCTTCGTAGAGCTTACCGAATTGAGCGAGGATGGAACTAACCTCTTAACACATTCGTCTAGCTGGAACGTGTTAACCTCGATCAGTACATGTGGCGCCTCGATATTAAAGGGGATTTCAATTCCACAAAAACGTAAAAAATTAAGGTTAAAATATACTTAACATTCAAAAGCATGTAAAAAGTCTGCTCCTAACATATATTTCCAAATGATATCTGGGCCAATAATAAAGGTATACGTTTATGTTATGCTATTAAACAAAAGCTCTAGTTCTACCATGCCATTGTGATGCAGGGTATTGCCATTAGCCGTTTTTCAGACTATTTTTGGATTTGCTAAAATATCTAACCTTCGCTTGAAGTTCAAGCAATTTTTCTAGCCTAATAAGGGAACATCCAGCGCCTGAATCAAGTAAGCATGGCAACTTAGTATTTCCTATAATAGTATCAATAACTGGGAAAGACTTAGTGGAGCCTATGTTCGTTATGCACATATCAGTTATCAAAAGGCACTTACCGGATTGTGCGTCCTCACCTGGGGTGATCACATGAACACCGGTACTATATGGGGGTGGTTCTGCCTGGCCCGTTGCTGTCTCCAATTCCCTCGTGGAGTGGGTGGTGGCGGTCCTCGTCAAGAAGAGGTCGGTTGTGGAGGTCCAGTCCAGCCAGCAACATTCTGTGGTGGTCCATGCGGAGGCTGGGAAGGACCCTGCCACAGTTGAGGGAAGCCGTAGGACGGATAGGTTGGCGGCGGAGGATTTATCTGCCACTGAGCCATCTGCGTGCAAATTTCGCGGGATCGGCACTATCTCGTGGCGTAGACGCCAACCGTCGTTGGAGGCCGGGTACCAAATATGTCGCGAGACATCGGTGGGACAGCGTCACGTTGGGGCATGGCAATGAAGGCCGCTTACTCTTGCTAGGCGTACTCTAGAGCCTTCTTGATGGTTGTTTGTGTGTTCCGAGAAAACTTCTGCCTGACCTCATCACTAGCTACACCTTCTAGAAAGATGTCAAGAATCTTTGTTTCCAGATGGGAACAATACTAACATTTCAGCATCTACATCAGATGTAAACACTCATGTTTTTACTTTTCCAATCCCCAAAATTGCCCACAATCCACAATTAATTCACTCTAATAATACTATGAATAGCTTTTCGCAACCTTCAATGCCATTTTCGAATGCCTGTCCTCCGACAAATTATGCAGACACTTCAGCATCTATAGCAGATGTAAATACTCGCGTTAGTTATTTTCTTAACCCGCAAATTGCCCAAAATCAACACATAATCAAAACTTCTAATTATGATCATAGTCTTCCATACCCATTTAGGTCATTTTCAATCGTGCATTTTCCGAAGAACTATGCTAACTCTTATCATAATCCTTTTTTACGACCGCCTCCTACCGTTCTTACTCCACAAAACAGGCACCCTTACCTCAATTTTTAAGCAAATCTGCCGCCATACAATAATCCTAATATATTTAACAATTATATTTCAGCTAATTGTAGACCACAGCAATCTTGATTTCCGTCTTTTGTTTCTCCCATGCCAGTTCCCTTTCCGCCACCAAGTTTTCCTTTTTTATAAATACGGATGAGCGTAACCTGCATCTCAGGGATACGCTCAGTATAGTTTCTATGAATGCGAATCAGTTGTCAATAAAATGACAGAGCTCAGAACAGTAGCTTTTGAACTTGATCAAGATGTTATTTGAATCAGTGAATCTTGGGCTCACTATCTTATCTCTGACTCAACGCTCGCTATAGATAATTATAGTTTGTACCGACAAGACCGCATTGAAAAACGTGGCGGTGGTTGCCTTCTTTATATCAAATCGTCTTTTGTACATTTCCCGTTTCATCTGAGCATTTCATCGTTTTCGGGAGATGCTTGATTTATCTCAGTCATCCTCCCGCACAATATAAAAGCTGTAATTGGCTGTGTCTATAATCCCTCATGTTATTCTGGTAATGAAAGTGCACTCTGCGAACTGTTTGCAAAAGTTGCAGAAGCTGAAGTTGATGTCAAAATAATAATAGGTGATTTTAATCTGCCAGACGTTGACTGGGAAGCAAATACTTGTCCGCCCAAATTTCAAAAATTGGTAAAAACTATTAACTGTGCAAACATGTCACAACTGGTCAGTTCAGTGACTAGAAATGAGAGCATATTAAATTTAATTTTTACAAATGACGTCCACCCTCTCTTCATGAATTTTCATCATGATCTCTTCACAAGTGACCACGCCTTAATTCAGTGTTGTTTCCCAGTCTCTCTTTCAAAAAAGCCTGAGGTAAAATGCAATAACCTCAATTTTGCTAACACAAACCTTGAACTCATAAATGACTTCGTATGTACTCTAGATTGGCATACTATTTTTTCAACTTATGATCCAATCCTTTTCAATGAACTTTTACAAAACCTTACAAAAATATTCAGACTTTTATCCCACTTAAGCCTATTAAATCAAATTCAGCTTCCTCTACCGTTCCACACTTTCTCCAAAATAGACTCAAAAATTACGGAAGCAACTTAAGGATCCGTCTAAAAGCTCTTTGTCGGTGCACTTAAGGATAGCGAAAATATTTGAATTAGCGCTAAAAATAAGGCTTGCACGAGATAAGCGTAGAGAGTCCCTGGCACTAAATGATGCTAACTCTTCCAAATCCGTTGCTCAAGTCTTCCGTTTTCGGTCATCCGCTAAGCTTCAGAAAGTCATTCCGCCTTTACTCGATAATGGTAATCATTTTGTTACAGAGGATTTGGCAAAAGCAGAAATTTTAAATTCCTTCTTCGCCAAGTTCTTTACAATTGAGACTAGTCCAACACCCGAAATACCTCTGATGTGTGATGCAAATCTCACTTCAATTGATTTCTCACCTACAAGTATTCATAAAGAAATAGCTCGTCTCAACATTTCACATTCAGTCGGGACGGATAACATTCCAAACTCAGTTATTAAACAATTAAGAGATTTTCCTCCTTTACTGAGCAAACTATTTACAATATTTCTCGAAAACGGTTTTTTTTCCTGATTCTTGGAAAACTTCTATTGTAATTCCAGTTTTTAAATCTGGTTCCAGATCTGACATTAAAAATTATCGCGGTGTTCATAAAACACCTTCGCTAGCTAAACTGTTTGAAAAATTAATCACCAATAAAATTACAGATTTTTGCATAAGCAATCAAATATTAAATATATCTCAGCATGGTTTTTTATCAGACCGATCTTGTGAAACATGTCATTTGTCTTTTCTTAATCTCTGCACTTCTCTTCGTAACAATCATTTATCTGTGATGGTCATCTATTTTGATCTTAGTAAGGTATTTGATAAAGTACCTCATAGGAGACTACTAGCCAAACTGGAGGCTATAGGATTTTGTTGTCCTCTCATTGACTTTATTAGATCATATCTTTCTAATCGAAAACAACAGGTCTTAGTGGGGTCCTCATACTCTACCCCTACCGCTATTCTAAGCGGTGTCCTTCAAGGTACCGTTCTGGGCCCCCTGTTGTGCTTGCTTTATATAAATGATATTTCAACAATAGTTAAACACTCTCAATCGTATATATACGCGGACGAATTGAAATGTGTATACTCCTTCTCTAATTCTACGGCTGAGCGATGCTTAGAACGCATTCATTCGGATTTGGACGCTCTATCTGCGTGGAGCTCCACGTGGCAGATGGAGTTCTCGACTTCTAAGTGCCAGTTCATGTGTTTTGGGCCTGATAGGCTGCCACAGCCTATCATTTTTCAAGATTGCCCCATGACTGAATGTTCTAACATTAAGGACTTCGGTTTAAGTTACACCAATAAATTAGATCCTTCACCCCACGCTGATAGAATTACAGCAAAAGCTGCTCAGATATGCGGCTTCATCTCTTATAATTTCAACCTTCCCGAAATGAAGCTAAGACTTTATCGTATGTATGTGCTTCCTATTCTCGAATACTGTTGTCCATTCTTCGGTCTAATGAACGAATCTAGCTGTTCAAAAATTGAAAGTGTCCAAAGAAGATTCACTAAAAGGATCCTCTATCCGGCATTTTCAGATATTTCCTACTCAGGTAGATGTGAGATAATGAAGCTGAAATTTCTTTGGGTCAGGAGACTAGAAGCAGGGTTTTGTCTCCTGTTTCGCGTTAATAATAGTTCAAATCTCCCCAAGATTTCTGCCCTAACTCCCGTTACTTGCCCTTACATCCTAAGAAATTCAACGCTGATTATACCTCCGCCTGCTTCTTCCACTTCTAGGCGATCTCTATTTTTCGCTTCTAGGTTTAGCTATCTTTGGAATAATTTGCCCATTTATATTCGAGCGTTGACTAGGCTATGTGCATTTAAGCGAAGACTGCTCATTTATCTTAACAATTAATCTATAAACCTTTTGTTTTCCTCATCTTTTCCAGGCATCTTTCTCCACGATCCCGAGAAAGGACCATCGGGAATTAAGGATCCCTTCTTTAAACTACCTTCGTCTGACTCGTGTCCCCTGGAATCAGGACGCAGTCTTGACGGCTCTCGTTTCGCTGGTCATCAACCATCATCAGGGCCTTATATTTGGTCACATCTCAGACATCCCCAACGATGGTCTTGTAGATTTGACGGACTTTTGGATATCATACGGCGGTGCCCATCACGAACATAAACTGGTGGGTTCCCTATGTTCCATTATGCCGCACCGGTTTGGGAACCAGAGTGTAGTGCCGGGAACCCGTCTATACCAGTAATGTTTCGTTAATACCTATTGTTCTGCCCCACGCTCAGCTTCGACTGAGTTTGCTTCCAAGCCCCCCTTACTAACAGAGGCAGTGGGTAACAGAATACATAGTCAGAATCTAGTAACGATATGGCTCATCTGTGTGTGCCCTTGAATTTCACCTTCCGCATGACACTGCTATATTCATTTTTTTCGAATCTAACAAATTCGCTTCTAAACAGTTATACTCGTCTTATAGCTATAGACTACGGATACTGTTTGTTAAACCAATTATTTCTAATACTTCGTGTTATCGAATTTTTGGTTTATTGATGAGGCCCATTGGGCCTGAAATATACAACTAATTATTATTATAAGATCAGCGAAGCTGGAGTATGGAAAAGCATTGTGGGCTAACACGCGGAGATGGCGTTGGTATTCGCCAACTGACTCTTCTGTCAGTTGCCTCCTATTTCTCAAACTATTCCGAGTAGTCCATGGAGTGGATGGTGCGCCATACTCTCTTTTAAGCCGCTCGAAGATGGTGACCGGGGTTAGTGAGGTACGTTGTCATCCACGCAGTCGTGGATGGCTGCCGATCGGCTCCCTTCATCAATCGTCTCGATGAAGGTCTTCATCCGGCTCTCCCACAGATCGCAGTCGTCTGAGGAGTTGAACCTATTTGGCCGCATAGTCCGAAACGCAGGAGAAATCACCTTCTCCATTGCCGCTACAAGACGAACTAGTTGATCGTCTGCGCTCATATCCGACCGTATGCCACTAATTTGTAGCGAACCGAGCCAATCGACGGGTGATTTCGTAGTACTATAATCCGAGAAAGAACAACTTACGCGACTACTCGATGAAAACGACCGAACCGAACCCAAAGGAGAACAAAACAGTTAAAACAAAAAATGCTACTCTTAAACTTTATTACTAGTTAAATGACTAATTTATTAGTCCTGAATGCCACAATCGGAACAATCAGGAAAGTTTTCCTTTGGCGGGGCTGATTAACTGACCTGGTCCTGGCCGGAAATGACTTCTGGGAGACGTCTGGAGGCGGCTGCCAGGAGAAATGATCAACCTTCTATAGGTCCGTCTATTTATAAGAAACGACAGCAGGGTTAAGTCCATATTATAGGGGTTAAACCTATGGAAATGCTTAATTTATACAATAACCAATAGCATAAACTCGCCGACATAAAATAGCCGATCAGTTGGCCAGAAGGATTATGTCCACTTGGAATGAGATGTCCTAATTGTACAACACACGACTGTTTTTTTTTAAGTTTGCGTTTTATGTGCAACCAAAAGAACCAAAACGTAAACAAGAAAAAATGCAGAAAAACGAATGTTTTTAAAAAATAACGGAATGTAAATAGAAGCAAAGTTTAAAAGAACAGTAAGTAAAAGGTAAGTTTTAATTATAACCGAACAGCCGTTAAGGGTTGTTTGTGCATGGATGGTTGTGTTGGGCATCCTGTAGGCAGGATAAAAATATTGCGATGACTGCTGAGAGCATTTGGTATAAAAGCGCTAATAACGGACGCATCCGTTAGTGATTTTATGCAAACGATTAAATTTGTGTGAGGCTGTAGTTAGCAGTAAGTCTCTATGTTCATGTGGCGGTGGCAGAACCCCTTGGATAGCGTGCGCCCTGTAGAAATTGCCATCGAAACGGTAATCGTAGTTAATGCTGCGTTTGTCACAAACAGCTGCTATGAGATGTGCCTGCGTGCATATATAATGCAGGCAACGCAATTCAGTGAAAACTGAGGGTATTGGCTGTACTAAGCGAAATGTGGTGTTCTTGGCGTCCGTCAATGAGTAGACTTGGTGAAGTCGAGTCCGTAGTACGAAGGGGTGGTTTCATTGGTGCCGACGTACCTGTGGCAAGAACAGCATGTGTCGGTGAGTAGACATGGTGAAGTGGGCTCGGCAGTGGTCACTGACGGTATTGACTGTACTAAGCGAAATTAGGCATGCTGAAGTCATGACGGCAGTGCTCACCGAAGCTATGGATAATTCAAAGGGAGCTCTGAAACTGCCGTAAAATCCGAAGTTCTTAATGAACCATTCGAAGTTAAGACTGTACTGCAAGTCAGCTTTAAAACTGCCGTAAATCCGAAGTTCTTAACGACCCATTCAAAGTAAAGACTGTACTGCAAGGCAGCTTTGAAACTGCCGTAAAATCCTTAGTTCTTAACTACCCATTCGAAGTTAAGACTGTACTGCAAGGCAGCTTCTGTATTACTGTGTACAACATAGATACTGTGGGAGGAAATTTTGGTCAGTTGACGTCCACTCTGCGTTGCTATTGACTCTCCTGCAGATTTTCTAAGAAGAAAACATTGAAGAAGAAGTAGATGCCATTACCTGTGGCCATGCCGCCGCGCCTGAACCATACATGTTTGCACAGATGCTGCTGGGTATTGTATCGCCGTGTCTAGCTATTCAAAGCACGAAATCAGGGCCACGCTACCAAGGAATTACGTACGGCGCATAAAAAGAAACCACTAAGATCACAGCCCATCGGTCACAGCCATAATTTATCCTAAATAGCTTGCATACTATCACAGTATAGCGCATTCAAAAAACGATTATCACAGCTCATTAGTCACAGCCATTGTAGTAGGCATAATGCCTCAACTCACAGTAGCTTATATAAACTGCTGACTACGGAAAGTTTTCTTGATCAAAAACATTTCCAGTCAACCGTCAGGTATTCGTCCTTCGGACTACAGGTGTACCAGTAGTCGATCCGCCTGCTTGGTAATTAGCAGTGTTATCAGGATGACTTCTGCCTGCAGGCTTTACTGTTGGTCGCTTGACACGAGGCCAACCGCGGCGGCGGAAGTTGGGGAGCAACCTGCCATTGTGAAGCACCAAAATGGGCTGGTCAATTCCATTCTCGGAGTGCGCACACAACAGGTTGCCCTCCTGCCTCATAACGCAACGCACAACCGTCGGGCCCTCGTCGACCAGTCCTTTCCGCTCCGAAGAGTTAGACGACGACTGATCGTCCGAATCCGAGGAAGTGCCATTCATGATTCTCTCGAAGCACTCCCTCAGTATTCTTTAATTTTTCGTGAAACTCCTACGACCACAACTCTTCAGCTTCTCAACTATAAGGTCGAGAAGCTTCATCGTTTGTCGATACTTGCAAGCTTCTGTGAATGCAGGCCGTGCGTCCTCTAGGAGCACGTCTGCTAAGAAAGTACTCGTTGATGGTGCCTGATATTGATTTTTGTCAGATCTCACCATCTCAGACACATCTCTGGGAGCCAAACACCGAGAGCCCCTCAAAATGAGCTGGGGGTCAACTCCTTTTGCGACCATGCAGTTTTCTATATGGACACATGACAGTTCCCAATTTGAAAAGAATCGGCAACTACACGAGTCCTACCACTCACTTCTCCTTACTACCCGACTAGTGGCATCAATATGCCTGAGGAATATATCTGACGCATATGCCGTCAGCCTCTGGCATATTTCTGCCACATGAACGGGACGATCATTACATTGACGGCAGTGGCAATATTCTTCAGCCTCCCGCCTCTCTGTGTCGGCATTATTGGATTGAAAGTGGGTAGCCAAGGCCTCCACACAATCCGTAATGCTCATGTGCGATCTACACCAGCCTTTCAACACCCGATTAAGACTTTCAGTCTTATTCGTGGTATTGTCACCATGCGTGATTAGGCAAACACGGGCAAAGTGAGCCCGCATGGGCTCACTGTTCAACCAATTCTTCTCAATGTATGGTCACAGTAACGGAAAATCAATTCTTAAGGCCTGCATTGCCTCCTTATGCTTTGAAAGACTCGTGGTTTTCACAGCCCTTCTGAAAAATCGCAAAGCCGCGCCGGCCATGTCACTGAGGTACAGGCTGATCGCCTTACGCCGAAAAGCCTGCAGCACATGAAATGTGCACAATAAAATATAAATGTCCGGTTCGGGAAATGCTTGTCTCCAAGCCCCTATTTCCCGGGCATCCTTGAAAAGTAAAACCGTTCGTATTTCCTTGGTAGCTGAGCCCATAATTTTTCGAAATTTTCCGACGACCCACAGCATGGATTCATTGGTTTCCCTTCTTACGAAAGCATAGAACGCGAACTGCACACGACCATTCTTATTGGTTACCAAAATGTGGTACAATGCAAACCCAAAGTGATTAGTCCGGTAGGTGCCATCCATTTGCACCACCTTCGCATACTGTACAAACATGGCTTTCAGGGCTGGTGTGGTGAAACACAATGCCTACAGCCCTTAGGCGCCATAGATAAAATAATAATGATAATATGTTTATTATGCCAGTTTACAGGCAATTGTAAAGAGTTGGTAATGCACTTCTTGGGCGCATTCCAACACCTCGAAGACCGGAAAAAACCTAAAACAAACTGCCTGTGTTGCAGCCAGTATTGGTTTTGTTTCAGGTTTTTTGTTTTGTCAATACTGGGCGAGATAGGGAGTTTGTTTCAAGTGAAAAAAACCTGCCTTCAAAGGTATGATTCAAACGGAATAAATGTACAGTTGTAAGCTGAGTTGACGCATCAGCAGGAGAAATGCTTCATATCGTTTAAGGACATTAGTTCCAGACGGAGAGGGTTGGCACAAAAACACAGTGTTCTCAGTCTTCCTTCCATGGTTGTCGGCAAAAGTTGCGCGCTATCGGCTGAAGGGTTAGCAGACTGCGGGCTGCTGCTTCAGCAGCATTATCTTCAGCATGAAGCCTGGCGGAGTTCAAAGTCCACGAACGCCATCAGAGTGAAAGAGAGATTCCACCGAGTCAGCACCCAAAATTTGTGAAAGTTGTCCTGAATGTAGAAAACTAGTTATAGCTCTCTTAAACATAGGGTAGTTTTGCTGGGTTTTAATACTTTTGGGCAGTATATTCCAGATTAATATGGCATTTACTGAAAAGAATTGTCGGTACTTAACTGTGCGTGCCATAGGAAGAAATAAAAATACGTCTCCATGACTGGGGCGTCGAGAGTGCTCAAGCTGCCTTATTGTACTAAGAGGATTAAAGGTTTGACCATTCAAAAGTTAAAACAGTAAAAATAGACCTTTCTGCAATCGACGAAGCCATAGGGGATCCAGCTTTATAAGTTCGCACCTTTGTTGGTAGGTTAAGTTACGGTATTCTGTAGTGAAAACTCTTCTAGTGAAGAAGTGCTGCACCGATTCTATTTCCTTTCGTTCACTAGTGCGCAGAAGACTGAATAGGGGCGAGCAGTATTCAAGACTAGGTCTCACGTACATATTATAAAGGCTAGTTCTAACCTTGATAGTCTTAAAATGTCTAAGGGTAAATCCGGTGGTTCGGCGTGCTTTCGAGACTATCAGGGCACAGTGCTCTGACAAATTGAGACTATTAGAGTAGGATATGCTCAAATCCTTGATAACTCCTGAGACATTTAGTTCGTGGCCGTCAATGCTTAATTTCGGTTGATGGTCGTCTCCAACAACCATAACGGAACATTTGGGCCATGAAAAGGTGAGGCGCCATGTGCAACACCACTGGGCGAAGGCCTGAAGACCCTTTTTATCAGCTATCGCACGATGTTGCGATCTGCCGGTTTATATCGATAAGCGACTTTAAAATCATCAGCGTACATGAAGGGTCTGTCATACTGAAAACAATCTGAAACGTTGTTGACAAACAGGCAAAATAGGAGCGGACCCAGTAAACTACCCTGTATAACTCCACTCCTCACATGCGTGGGATTGGAGATAACATTGGAAATTTTTACTCGTTGTGTGCGAGCATCCAAATAAGAAGATATGAAGTTCAGAGGCTTGCTACCTATGCCGAAGGAGGCCAGTTTCAGAAGGAGGAGGTTATGATCGACCCGATCAAAGGCCTTAGTAAAATCAAAATAGACGCTATAAGTGGCAAAATCTCTGTCTCTAGCTTGCAGCACATAATCAAAGAAAGAAAGCTGACAGGTGTCACAAGATCGTTTCTCAAGAAAGCCATGTTGAGCTGTATTGAGCAGGTTGTTCTCTGTCAAGTGACGCATCATCTTTTCTTTGATTAAGGTCTCCAAGATCTACGAGGGTGCGGGAAGTGTATTAATTGGTCTAAAGTTGTCGAATGACGTCGATCGGCCATGCTTGCGAATAGGCATTATGTGTGATTCCTTCCACAACGAAGGAAAGGTTGTGCTCTCAAGAGCAAGATTAAATACCTTACACAGAATAGACAGAAAGATATCATTCGCTTCAGCTTTTAGAAGGCTAACTGGGACGCCATCTGGTCCTGGACTATAAGATTGATGATAACGACGAATGGCTACAGTCACGTCCCAGAGGGTTAAACGTATGGTTTCAAGTACGGCACCCGTCCAAGCCCGGATAGCCAGAGGTGCAGTGAACGAGCTTTCACTAAACGTTTTGGATAGGAACGCATTGAAGCTATCGGCGGTCAACTTAGCGTCAGCTATGGGGTTTCCTAAATCATCTTGAAGTATGGGGTGTTGCGTTTTCCTCTGCGCTTTTACTGTACGCAAAAAGAGTTTCGCAACATTAAGGGAAGGATTTATAGCGAAGAGGGCCTCATCGGCTATCTGCTTTTCTTCGGAGAGCTTCTTAGCCTGCTCAAAGGTCAGTGTGATCAAGGGCAGAACGGACGTGTCGTTTTGCCAATCCAAACGACGAGAGAGTTTACGCAGCCTACGACGGAAAGACAGAGGAAGTTACACTTCATCCTTGACATGTATGACTTTCTTACGGGGGAAAAAGTGGAGGATGAGTGGATCCAACACTTTGTACAGTGCATCAATACCAACATTTACATCCAAACATTGGAAAATTTCAGACCAGTCGGGAGCGTTTAGATGTGCCAGTAGGTCCGCCGTGTTTGCTGATCGGAAGTCATGATAAAGAACTATACTTTTGGGAAAATGTTTTATTCGCCTCCAGTTATAGTTCACTAACAACTGTAAGATGGTCTGAACTCCCAAGTGCGTCTAAGGATGACACTGAAAGTGGTTCGCATCCCCTACAAAAAATTAGGTCGAGTATGTTTGCTCCTCGAGTGGAAAATTGACTACCTGATCCCACATGCCGATATCTATTGCCTCAAGTAAGTTCTCGAACTTTGAAGGACCGGATGGTGGAAACCATTGCACCACCAACTTATGTAGGGCTTCCGCCATCCCCGTCCCAGAGGAATCCGTTTGCAAAATGCGGCGTCGCATATTTGATATGTCTTTCGCGGTATAGTTTAAACCAAATGATTCTAAAAAATATTCTGCATTATACAATCCTTACTTTTCAAAAAAAACTTTTAAACGACCTGCAGAGGGTCTCATGTCTCTTATCATCCTGACCACCTTATGCCCCGCCTCACCCTTAAACCGACGATATTTTGGGAAGCGGACACCAGCATCTGGTTACAGATTTGGTTGTGCATTAGGTAAAGAGACTTCAGAACAAGTGCGCCATTACACTCCAGGGCTGTGAATCTGGCCTTGCAGCCAAATTTCATTGATCTAAAGTGTTATCATCAAAGTAAATACAGTTACTTCGATCGTCTGACTCTGTTTGTAGCTACGGGCCGGCCGGCGTGCACACATTGGAAATAAAGATGCCGGTACTTGATTCTGCTAAAAGCAGGATTATCTGCTGGCAGCCTAGTACTGTGTGCTATGCGAAAACTGCAATTTGTGGCCTGAAACTTCGAAAAACGTCAGCGTACTTCCACTTACCTTCTCAAATTCCAATACTTTTGACTGTATGTCAGCAAAACTGTCAAAAATCCCCCTCTGCATGAACCCCTTAAATTGAGTACGCATTACCATGTGTTGGTCGCGCGCTCATGTTGAAAAATAACGATAAGGCACAAAAGTTACTTTAGGGGATGACGGACTAAGCGTCCGAAAGTCCTGTTACTGACAGCCTTTCTAAATGCTTGCAGTATCTATGTTTTCAGGCGGCACGGACTCGTGATTGTGTTCCAGCTTAAAGGACGTCACGGCGATGCCCTTCTTCTTTCTGTGATTAACGCTGAAATAAGCAGCACACCCATCATGACTAGCAGCTGAAATTGAATATAATTATATCAGCATACGTTTTCGTCGGCGCCAGAACGCATACGTATTTCCGGTTGGCATACACAAACGTGTCGGCGTACATTGATCCCACAGGATATTTGTGGGAAGAGCCCGTCTTGAAATGAAAACCAGTTGTCTAAAAATAGCCTTCCATTGCTTTTCCTTACTTTACTAAACTGCTTAATAGCTTTTTCAAGCTCCTTAAATGACTGGAAGTGTCGGCTGCAGAGAATCTCCCGAAACACTGTATCAGCAGATAGGATCGGTGCATCAGCAGATGTGGACGCCATCACTACTCACGTGTTAATGTTCGAATAGTGCGCAAACCGAAAACGTGATACCTAATCTGCCAATCATTAAGCGAAAACTAAATAAGTGACCAACCAATCAGAAACCAAACGCTCAACCAATCATATCACAGAACGACAACCACAAAAACCAATAAAATTAGTCGTGTATTGTAGCAAATATCCTTAAGATGGCCTCAATTTTTGTTCATTTTGCTC
>JAYGXS010000339.1:5751-28491 GCA_036362985.1 Ligula intestinalis
AGATATTACTTCTTTTTTCCGTTTTCATTAGTCATGATTTTCAAAAGGACTTTTAATCTTCTGCAGTTGACTTAATTATGGGTAAAATTTTCTATGTGCTCATGCCGCAATCAATTAATCTACTAACGACTAAAAATATATGCGCTCTATGAAGCACATTCAGAAAATGTTGATGCCTCGCTTTTAATATAATTCCCCTTTTTGATCTACTTTTGACTGTTTGACCAAAATAACCCTCTCATTTACCATAAACATAAAACATTTTGTAAGCAGAAAACTCTCGATCAAACCAAGTACAAGTTAATTAAATTTAAATATAAATTTATCTTTTAATGTTAAATTTCAGTGCTTTCTGACCTGGCATTATTATTCAATCATCTATTACACAGAAATGTTTTTGCCATCTGAAGCACATACATTAAGGTAAATGCAAGCAGTGGGAATAATACCTTATAAATAATTAAGTTCGGTTAATGGCATTAGAATAAGGCCACTTTTAAATTCGTAAAGTTTAGGAGATGTAGTAAAATAGTCCCATGTCATGACTACCATGATGTCAGTTGACGGTGATAAACGTCAAAAACATTTCTAACGTACATAAGTTCCCTGCAAAACGTATATGGTTAGTAAAGACGACAGATTTTAAATAGTTCCCAAAACAAGTTACCTTTCGCTGGCTGAATAAGCCAAGATCACCTACAAAAAGGTGTATTGCCATTTTTTCAATATAAATGGACATATTATGTCTGCTGCTGAGATCGCTTCGAAATGACCGTGGTTTTTTTAGGACGAGGACAAAAACTGTGAGCATCTAGCTTTGAACTTTTTTTCTCGCACTCTCTGAAGTTAAAATGTCAAAAAGATTTTCGACTATGCTTTCTTCTCATATGTACCATGTAAGCCATCTGCCAAATCCTAAAGAGGGCAAAAATTTAAAAAACAGGAGGGCGTGGAAGAAGGTGCCAAACCGCATGCAGTAACCTTATCATGACCTCCAGAATATAATGGTAAGGTAAGCTTATCTAACATGCAGTCCTTTTGTACGACAATAAATATCTCTCCAGTCCATTATTGCAACGCTTTCTGAAATGGCAGTGCACCAATTTTGGTATCCATCCCACCTGCTTAGATCCATCAACTGAAATGAAATCTTTAGATTGCGGTCGGAAGACCCCTGACCATTGCCAATCGCATCTCGAAAATATTTCCATGAGATTTTTTTGCGTTGAGAGCTGCTTTTATTTTTAATATCTTCGCTCTATAATTCAGGGAATTTTGTAAGTACGAAGTTAGAGAGTGCATATCAACCACCCTTGAGTCGTCGTGAAAACCAGTTTTAAGAGATTTCAAAATAAATCGGAAATAAACCTTAAGCGTGTTTGGACAAATTATTAATCTAATTGAAAGAGATGAATACAAACACTTGTGTATATCGTCAAATCGAAAAAAAATTGTCAATCAATATCGTGCCTCAAATATTTCCCAAACGCGCGAGAAAAGCGTTTTAAAGATTTCGTGGACAGAGGATTAAAAATATAAGGCAAGTGTTACATTGCGCAATTTATAATTAATTTCAGATTCCATTCTGTACTGTTGATATTTTTGATGCAGATAAAACGTTGTGCTATTTTCAATTTAATATAATCCTGGGTTAATTTGGAACCAAATATTTTATTCTGGTAATATCTTATGTTGATATCGCCTATGTACGGCGTCCTAGGGTGAAAGCGTACGTCTCAAGCCGACCAAAAGTGATAACGATGTAATCCTTACAATTACGAGAATCACCTTTTTGTCCATTGCAGTCAGTAAATGAAGATGTTTGAAAAATAGCGTGATTTTAAATACAAAAGCATGTTCTAGCTATTTTACATGCCAATATATTAATCTACAGTATTTAAGGCGTTTCCACTAAGTGCTTTTTTTCATTTGCGATGTATATGCTGGAGGACATTTTTCAAGGTTTGTTATATTTGCACTAGTTTTCTTGTCTGCGTTAAAATACAGATATCATCTTAAGAGTGTTCTCACGGGAATGAGTTCAGGAATAAATAAGTGCATTGCATTCGCTAACTTGGCAGAGAAATTTATTCTTAGGTCTATATCCAAAATTTTAACAGCATCTGACCATAAACCAATGTGAAATAACCACTGAGTGTCCACTCTTGGAGCAGATAAGTAGGATATGTTTCTTTAACTAAAAGTTTTATGGGGTACTCGCAACAGAGACACTGGCTTAAAGTTCAGGCAAACGCTGTGCAGATGGCCGTTTTGCTGAATGAAACCGCAGGCAACCGGTGATGCTTGTGTAGATTTTTATAAATGCAATCCAGACAATGATCAAGTGACTACTTTAAAAACGCCAAGGGGCACGTGGTTCTTGAAGACAGAAGAAAGTGAAGTCCATTTTGCACATTTCGGATAGGTCAGACATCGCCAACCAATGCCTTTCATGTACGCACGACCAACGGCTTCTTACCTCAGTTACCCATTAATAATCAAACTCGCAGATGCTTCTAAGAAGTCATGATGATGAAGTCGATTGTGATGTTTTCCTTCTTCCTGTTTCTACTTATTCGGTGTGAATGTACCATTACACCTGCTCGGACTCCAAAACTTCGTCTGATGTTCCTTCAACCCAGTAGCTTATGTTCATTGCAAACGCAGGTATTTGATTATTTTCGTTCCATGCTGGCTGCCGTCAAATACAGCAGAAAGAACACTGAGGGTCTCATCGAAGAAGGTGATGTTCAGGCATTTGTAAAGTTAATTCCGGGTTGTTCCATGCTGGAGAAATACCGAATGAAAGAGGTTTTCCGAGTTTTGAAACTAGCTGCGTCCGAAAGCGAAACGTTCAAAGGTTACACTGTTTACATTGGACCAATATCAGGCAGCGCATGTGCACTCATCAGTGACTGGGTGGCTCAGAGTAAACTGGTGCGGGCGGCTTACGCCAGTGTCCGGCAAATTAATTACGCATGTGCGGCTGACGATTTTGTCAGGTTCTATTCCAATATTCCTCCGAAAAGGAATAATGCAGATCTTTTTAATAATATGGCATCTGTGACCATAAGCATTCCCAGCGAAGAACTCTACAAATCGCTCAAAACTTTCTTACGACAACAGGGTTGGAAAAATATCGCTATCCTATATGAAAGTAGTGAGCTGGCTTTGGATTATGAGGCTATCGGTGAAACAGTTGCCTATCTCCTTGAGAATGCAGATGAACCTAATCTGAATGTCATTTTACAGGACAGTCTTCTGAGGGACAGTGACCCTGTTCATATTGTTAGTCAATTCGCAGTTAAGTGTCATGGTAAGTTTTATTTTATCTGCGGTTATGCGAAAATAATATTTCGTTTAAAAACTACCATATATTATTTTGTAGCAATGCATGGGCTGAAATACCGTGGTTTAAGTGTCTTACAAATAAGCAAAACATAAATCACAACGGACAACTCATGGCAATTTGGGCAGCGATGCATGTTTCCGTCGGGTATTTAAGTTTGTTCATAGTTTCAGCTCACCAGCTGTTTTGCTTTTTCCAAGTGCTTTAAACTCTTATATTCCAAATAACAACGACCATTAAGATCTTTTGCTGTTACATAACCGTAAACTAGAATTTTTATATATGAATAGAATAAAAAGGACAGGAGTTGTACTGTTTAGAGGCTCCAACTTACGATTCGTGATTCGAATTTCTAATAAATAGAGGACTTCTGAAGCACTAACGCATGTTTCCATCGTGAACTATACTTCTCCATTGAAATTCAGCTTACCAACTGGTTGTTTTTTTAAATGCCTTTAAATCTTAAATGTACAGTATCAATTACGTCAGTGATGTTTCGCTGTCAGCAACTGGTTTGAAGGTCATCGTAAACTTGACAGTGGACTGTAACATCAATCGAAGTTTTCCGATATATTTTCTTCCGTTTTCCTCGTGAAATCGACATTGCTTTGTTATTTTTGTGTCAAAACCTCACCTCGCTCAATGTTCACGAGAATTAATGCAATTCTTAGCACAGACTGCTGATGTGCCTAATTGGATGGGCAGTCACTCTTATCGTTGCAGGCAGTCCTTGGCTATGATTTTAGAAATTGGTGATGACATTAGCTCATTTACCGTCTGGTCATATATTATATAGTCGAGCGTTAAGCAAGTTTTGTGACACAGCCTGCGCAGTTGGAAGATTTGGACGCGTCTGAGTCAAGTTCCAGATTTTGGGTAGTTGCTTTCGAGAAGTAGTCTGATTTTTTCGAATAGCAGTTGATGGAAATATGAGAAAGGTCAAGCATACTAAAAAATTAATGTTCTAGAGTTACTTTAAGATTTTTTATTAAATAGCTGATCTACCTAAACTTGTAACCCATATGTGAAACGAAGAATCAACCAATTTGTTAATGCAATATATTAAGACTTTATAACTGTGTTTGTCAGTACCATGACGTGTATGCATCCATATAGGGCATAAGTCTGGTGTTCATGTAGTAAATGATGACCTCCAGATGATAATTGGTTTAATTACGACTGATGACAACCAAAAAACCAGCCACTTTTGCCCCATTCTCCCAATGTTGCGATGGTCAAGCTTCCCAACCATGCTCTTATCCTTCTTTTGTAGCCATTTTTCTCATTGCACAAACACGTACTGGATTCCATTTCCTGTTGAAAGTCAAGGACATGTCAGTTATTCAAAACGGCGACGTTGCCATTGTGATATTTAACCCTGGAAACGTGATTGCCTATGATTCAATGCGTCTTTGGAAACGGGCGCTTGAAAAAAAGCCGAATCTAGGAGCAGCCGCACAGAGCGTCTTCCTTATGACAGGACTACCATCGAGCTATGGTTTCGACATGAGATCGGAGGTGTTAAATTCTGTAGGTTAATGTGGCCAAATCCATTGGTAGTCTTCCACTGCAAATGTATTGCTAAATTGTTAAATATTAGTTGATGTGCATGTGCTGGTTGGTAGTGCACCTGGGTAAGCATTATCATCTTACTGTGTCCTCACAAAGGGGCTTCGAAGTCAGCATTAAAAGGAAAACAAAAACATGAATGCACAGCAACATGTAATACACCTGTGTTTTTGAGTACCGATGTTGCTTTAAGTGAGTATCCGTATTATCATGGATATACATCCCAGATATTCTTCTTGTTTGATCAATTTCCAAAATTGTGAATTAAGAGTGACCACAGTCACCTAAATATTATGAATCGGTTGACAGTGATATGGGCAGTAAACCACTTTCCGTTGGTGGTATGTCGTCGGGTCGTCTATGGAAAGTGGGAAGCGCGCCCCACAGGCTCACGCACACCTGATTTTTGAAAAGAGGACAGCCGGGGCATGTAAGGGAACAAATAAGATCCCAATAGTAATGGTAAAAAATTACGAGGGCAAGTTGGGCCACGTACACAAAACTTGGGAGAAGACAGTGAAATGAGCTTAACTATCATCGCTAAACCCTCTACCAACGGCGAACGCGTGTATGTAATGGAGGTGTTCCCAAACCTTGGGCGAGGTAACTGAGAAACATTTTGTAGTGGTACCACCAACATCAACTAGGAAAAAGTTTAACGAAGTACAAAAGTGGGGAGATTATGTAAATCACCCTACTTAAAATTTGTAAGCAAGCGATAATTCCCTTGGTTAGTTCAAAAGGCCAACTTTGCTTTGTTTGCTGATTTTAGCAGCTATGTAATGCGGTTGCCTTCGGAGAACTGCTCTGCAGTTCAATACCATCAGCAAATCCCTGCTGGATCGATGGATAGCGTGCAGAAAACCGGATGAGTAGAAGGGGGCTGCAATACATAAGTACCTTTTAACAACCTCACGACATAACCCTATATACATTCCCAGCAGCAGTGGGAAAGGAACTTTTGACATGCAGGAAAATATAAAAAAAGAACGGCATGTCAAAAACACAACACACATAAGACTAGAAATTTAATGGATGATAAGAATGTTTACGCTATGAATTTTATTTATAGCTATAATGCTAATGTGAAGAAGAAGAAGAAATAAAAACATAAATTGAGGATAACTACGCAAAATTTGCAATGACAGTGTTCATTCTGCTTCCATTTTAAAAAGTTTCTCGGTAATGAAAGGCCATTTTGGCACTAAAGTTAAATAAAAAAGCTTCAATCTTAGTTTAATTGGTAGAACTCTCCTTAAGTGTGAGCAAGTATTTACACGTCTCGTGACATAAAACTTGTCATACTCTCGGTTACCCTTCATTGTTGCTTTCAAACCTCCGATTTTTGGACAAAACTACTGTGCGTAGCAATGTCCTGTCAATGAGGTTTTCGTTACTTAAACATATGCCACTGAGGTTTCATTGCCTGCCAACATCAGCTCCGCTGTGTTTCCATGCGAAAATTGCAGAATATCAGCGTCTCTATGGCCATGGCCACCGGAATGGCAGTTGGATTGACCTACCTCAACCTGAAGGCCAACAACAATACCCTTTCGGAGGACGAGGATTTTTTCTGGCCAATCGCACACAAATTGGTGGAGTTTCCTATCCTCCCTAATATAACACTTTCCTTCGGTCGTACCCAGAACGAATTTATCATGCCATACGATTATTACTTTTTTGGATTTTCCGAGAACGTTACGCGGAACGACTTTAATGTACGCAGGGCGAGTTTTGAGGAGATATTTTTACTGCACAGCGTTCTGCTCTGGCCGCGGACGAGTCTTGTTGATGTTGCAAGGAAAGTCTGGCCCGGTGGGGGCTCTGGTCCAGAGAGAGACCATTGCCTGCAAAGCCCCTGTAATTCATGTACGTGGCTATGTCGTAGGTTTTCTGTGTGTTATGGTTGCAGTTAGACAAAGCAGCTTCAGTCCTTCTGCAATTGAATTGGGAGCAAGTTATTTTTAATTTTTGTATGCTAACTTGTATCGAACAAAGCCAGTATTGCCGAGCTTGTCCGAGAAATAAGAGACTTGAAGAATTTGTGTTTGCCTCTGGAGGAAGGACAGAGTGAATTTCTTAACGTTGGCTGAGAGTGTAGTCAGTGAAGAATGTTATGTGTCGCACATCTAAAGGTGGGTTTAAAGCCATTACTAATGGATATCGTATCCCAATTCCTTTAGTCGTGCTGCGTTTTCAACGACAGCATCTAAACTAGGAACGTTAGTAAACATATCAAAGCGTCATAAATAGCTGAATGTAAAAGCCTGCGCTCTGGCCTTAGGCGGTTTCCCGTAGGCTATTCATTAGTATTTATAAGTTGGCATCGTTCGCTTACTGTTCGAAGATCCACAGAGCAGGGACCATTTAATTTTCAATTAATTTAAAAATAACCAATGAATGTTTGCGAATTTATTGTTTATGGAGAGCTTGTTGCTTATTATTGAGCATATTTAAGGGACACAATTCGTGATACCTCATCATAGACCAACAGTCCAAAGAACTTGCTGAATAAAAGTCTAAGGCTACAGCAAGCTCCGGCAGAAGCTGCACATCAGTCTCAGCTGCAGCCAGTCTCAGTTCATGTGTCAACCGAAAAAATGCATTTTGCCGTGAAGAATTTAACTGTGCTATGCTTCCAAAATCATCAACAGGGTGAAAAAAACGTCCCTTGAGTTGTCGCTTTTAACCTGGTGTGGAATGCTCAGAGGTAGTTGCATAATGTTCGAGAATATGGGAGAACAGAAAACAAGGGAATGTGAAAATGCCATTTCTTAAATATTATTCACACTCAAGGTTGCATAACAAGTCCCGGATGCTGCAAAGCTGGAGTAATTTACGTCTCGTCGTAAAAGTAAAGCCAACAAATGCCTGAATAGACGCCGAGGTCTAGATTGAGATCAGCAGTCGTTCCCTTTATGGCAACTTCAGTGATTCTCAGTGTATGTGACGCTCGAGGTATGGCACTCATAACACACAATTCTGTTAGGAAGAGCTTAACCCGGAAAAAAATCCTTTATACTGAAATCAGCTGATGGCTGACAGCGTATTGCTATATTTTGTGTTGTTTCCCTCGTTGTATTTCAGTTTTAAGTATTTTCTTTCAGTTGACACCAACCGTGGAGAACCCTTCACAATCTTGTTCGGCATAGTGTTACCTGCTGCTTTCATGCTTTTCATTCACATTTTCTACCACACGTAAGTCGCTTGATATAACAGGTCATCTTAATCTTACTGCGTAAAGTTCTATTAGTCAAATTTTTTCATATATATGAGTATGTATGCTGAATGGATTGAAGATGTTGGTTCGCCAAGGACACGACTTGGACTAGACACTAGTAACGGCCACTCAGCGTTCGTCCGATCGCAAAAATTCTTCTGCACGAGAGTATTCGGTGTGAAATTTGGAGCGCACTGTCAAGCAAACAAAGCATAAATTATCTAGCATTGCATTGTTTCTGCACGTCACCGGGTTACTGTGGTTGTTGGAAACCAAACAAATTAAATTCTCAGCGCCTTTTACTCATTTATGCATAGCTGGTTGGATTACCTTGGCATATATGTGCTGAGTCTGCATCAAGCTTGAAGAATTAAGGGCGGCTGAGGTAAATTTTAAAAAATTTGCAAAAAACAAACTGGCTTCTAACTTTCCCTATATTTTTCTCAAGTGCGATCCGATTTCAGCCTTTGTTCTAGTTTTTTTGATTGGCCAAGTCAGGTCAGGTCAGGTTTACTAGGAAAAATATAGGCAAACGCCTTTAAACTCCCTATGGGTAACAACTGTAAAGAAATGCATCCGTACAGCAGAAAATTTCAAAGGAAGTGTTTATATAATTGCAGGCGAAAGGCGACACGACGGTCAGTTTGGAAATGTCATCATACATGGCTACTCACTTGTTTTAATTAATATAATCACAGATTTGATCATTAATCTATGGGAGATCAATAAACTTGAGCTTATATGCGTAACCGAGTACAGAGAGGAGACAATGAAATAACTTCGTGGGCATGGCTCAGACATTCTAGACGATAAAAAACCATTTAAAAGCTGTTGAGGAAATAATAACTATGCGAAATAGGACCGGCGCGTAGCGGTGACTGTTTATGCAATCCAGTGGGAGCCTGTCACGGTTAATGTCTTTGTCCAGAGGGTCACACCAAGAGGAGACTGCAGAGGTCACGAGAACATCGCAAGGAGCTGGAGATGCAACCAGCGTACAGCCTTGTTGTTTGCAGAGAACGTGACGAAAACACGGGAAACCGCAACGGTAGTCAACCGTCCGTTGCGTTTCGATATGAAGAAGAACCTTACATTTCCGCATAGGCTATTATCACAAGGCGTGGTAAAGGCGATGGCCGACGCAATCGGTGCACTTCATATTGAGACGAGATGACAGTGTTAAGTTATTTACCTTAGCGAGATGGCGATAAAATTATCTGAGGAAACAATATGGTCGCTAAAGTATAAACAGTTGCATATTTTCTAGCATGTAAACGCTGGATGTCGGATGGCAATGAGTAGCTCGTCGTAGTTTCAGATGACGTGGTGCTATCTAGGGGATATAGTCTAAGGAGATGGAATGAGGCACCCTGTTGTACAGCATAACTGAATTATTATCGTCAAATGAATAATGAAAACGAAAAATCTAATTCTGTTTGCTTTAGTAAACAGGTGCGAGCATTAAGGAGAGGATCAGACAGCCTGATAATTCATCCGGAAGAATTGACATTCAAGAAGGAGCTGCAAGTTTTTGAAGAACCCAAAGACGTGAGTAAAGCTTAAATTTCTACTAATGAACTTGCTTTCATGCGCAATTTTGTTTTCATGCAGGTTGAATGAATAACTTATATTATTTTCCACTCCTACTATTTTCAGCTTCTGGTTCCTTTAACCTTGTACGTTTTAAGCCAAATGCTTTGAACACTGCATCACGGTTTCGCTATCTTCCCAGTTTATATTAAGGATTCACTACTGTGCAGTGAATTGGTAATATAAAGCGAGTTTTCATCGGCAAGATCCGTTTAAGCTGTATATAACAAAGACAAAATTTAAAGGTTGTGTTTTGCGGTTCATTCAATTTTACTTTATATGGTCAGATGTGTAATCAACACAGTCTACAGGACGGAAAAAAGTAGTATCTTCATACTACCACTCTTCGTTTCTTTAAAGACATTAATTGAAAATCTTTACCGTAGGAACAGAACCAGGGATCTCGAGCATGGCGAGGCGGGTGATTTTTTCAACGTTTACTCAGTTGACCATCAGGAGTACCTCCATCGTAGTGTTGTTCAACTTTGTAATAAAGTGGGTTCTTCAGAACGCCGTAGTAGATTTATTGGAGATTACAGATGAAACTAATATTTAATCTAGTTTTACTAAGCAAAGTACATCTTCTTTTGGCGAAAACCCTTGCAAAATGTCGATATTATCTGCTTCAGCTTGGCGTGGCGACATTCTAAGAGGGTTCCAATGCCCAGGCCACCAAAGAAAGAGAAAAGGAATAGAGGATTTTGATTAATAAGAATAACTTATTTAACTCAACACTGGAAACGCGACGGCCACGAGTTTCTCACAACCCAGGTGGATAGAGCTTTGGTCATACTAAAGTCTTCCCCTCTCTCACCTGCGTTTGAATCCCATCAAGGCCACCGTGCCGTTCACAACTGACTCAAATACATAACGGGGTTTTCTGGAGTCAAATGCTTCTAATGTTCCACTGGACATGTTATGCGATAAAAATTGTGTGGTATTGGACAGTTTTTTCTCATAATTAAGCAAGAAAAATACTAAAATCCGCCATTCTGCTTGGCAATTCCTAAAATTAGTCCCATGCGTAATTTGCGGGCGTACGAGGTCTACTTCGTGATCACTTACTGAGTTCAACTTAGTATAACTTGTCCTCCCCTATTGAAACATAATGTCGGTCCTCCATTAGGCGTATGGTGAGAATTGAAGAGCTGTTAGTAGAGCTATTGAAACTTACCCAATGAAACTATAATGCGAATTTCGTGTATCACTATGCATCACTATGTTAATCTACAAGTAAATAACACATATCTTTATTCGGAAGGCTAACGAGAGAACCAATTTACTTTCGAGGTCATTGTGTGGCCGTTCCTAACTGTAAGTGCTGACCGTAGAAATGTAAATTTTCGCGAAATCGAATAGATGCATGCATAGAATAGTTATGATATCTCGTGTGTGAGCCCTTCTTTAAGCGTATCCTGCTAAGGTCAGCAGAGCTATCTTATATTGTTTCTGACGCTTAAACCGAGAAAGCAGACTGGAACTCAAGACATGCAACGTGTTAAGAGATCTGGACTATTAAAACGGGGCACCTAACGCTGTCTTAATGTGTTCTGCCCGTGGATATGTTTATGCCAAACTTACTTGTGTCAGTAAAAAATTCAGTTTTTTATATTATTCTCAAAATTAAGAATTAATTGAAAACGAAGACTTTTAAACTATTTTATTCCCTTTATCACCCACTCAAACCCCTTTTTTCAGGTTTTAAACAGTCAACGTAGGCCTTCGGATATTCTCTCCATGGGATCTTTCTCTAGTTTTGCTACCATGATGGACAGCCCATGCGAAGCTTGGCAAACATCAAGAAATACGGCCTTTTTTAAGGTGATGAAGCCAAAACACTGCGGCTCCTGTGACTTCTGGTTGATCTGTTTTGAATCTACTTATCCATCCTTTAGTGGTGCATTTTCCGCCCGGTTATAGAATAAGTTGAAAAAGGAGTTTTCATGTTAATTCAATACTCAAGAATTCGAGGCGACTTTTTTAAAATAATCTCGAAGGTTATTACCACGCCTCTTTTTAACAAATTGAAACTCCAAGCTCCTATGCCAGGGGCCTTCTCAAGTTTAACACACGTAAACTTTTAAACGCAAAAAAGGAGACCGTATTTTTTCTAAGATTATCGAAGTCTTCTGATGTATCAATTTATCTTATTTTGGAACTATGACCTATGCATCTCCGGTAAATTGAGCAGCATTTACAGTGTCCGTTCAATGGCACTCGAATACGAAATAGTAAATTTATTAATGCTACCTTAATCCTCTGACAGTGTACGCTAACATCACAGTCCCTGATACGCTAGCCGTAGGTAGGTCTGCAGTCAATATTTAAGAGGCGTCAAACTTGATGTGGAAATGTGAGTGGGTAGTTTATAGTAACGTTTTTGTCGTAAGTTGAGTATTTTACCAGCGTTGTTTGGGTGTGCGAAGATTATGCCTATTGTCTTTTAAATTTATTGAAAATTTCATGACATCGACTTTGATTTTATGACCTGTTTAAGTGAACAACAAGAGACGTGTACAAATTCTGCAAAATCACTCGAATGGCTTTGTTTAGAAGATGAAAAGGGACAACGGAAACTATGTCCCTAATTTTAAAAGCTAGATGTGTTCCTGAAGATCACGAATATTTTCATAGCCCCTGAGTCATTTTGTCTACAGCAAACAGACCAATATTATTTGGCTTATCATCTGTCTGCATAATTTTTACAATTTCTGTAGGTTATTGGCCAAATGCCCCTTATATTCCTCTACTTTCTACTATCTAACATTTCTTTGATTACAGGGGACCACCGTTCACATTAAATTTCTGAACGTACCGTACACTCATCTGAAGTCGAATGTGGATACCTTCCTTCGTTGTCTAAAGGATTTTCGTAACGAAAATGTAAACACCTTCATTGGATGCTACATGAGTGAGAATTCGTTCGGTTTAGTTTACGAACATTGTGACAGAGGAAGTCTAAAAGTAAGTTCAATGATGTATTTTTTTTCTGTTTTCATTGCTCACTGCTTTTTCTTGAACTACGTTGTAGGTGTTGATTACAATGCTGGAAAGAGATCACAATCTTTTCTTGCCTTGCGATGGAAACAGCTTGCCAAATCTATAAAGGGATCTAAAACATATTTTTCATGTTTAAAATAGACAAGAACAGTGTTATCTAGAGAAAAGGCATAAGAGTGTCTATCCAGGCGGAGTTGAATTCCAGCAGGCCTAAAGATAAAGTCAAAAAAGTGACGTATAGCTTTCGGAAAGTAATACTGGCAGAATGTTAACGCAGACATATAAATGGTTGATTGGGTAAAGAAGAAGGATAGTCAAGCACCAAATCAGTTTATTTGTTATCCGGAATATTCAAACTCTTACAGAAGTTCATCCTCAGAGCAAAAAAAAGGCTACCAGGAGGGGCTGCTTATAGTGTTTGCACACTAATCAACTGTCAAGGGTCATCAGGTCGTGAGGGGTAAGAAAACACGAGGAAAATGGCGGGCGCAATTCACCATCACTGATTTCAACGTTCATCAGGGCGTCAGAAACAAAATCGAGGCAGTTATAGAGGATTTGGTTCAAATTAACTGTGACGGACGTCTGGCCGTGACTGTACGCAATTGCGCAAAGCTGTGTACGCTGGCGCCAATTCGACACATCGGTTGACTGAATTCCTGTCCGTACACCAGGCATCAACATATCCCTGCTCGTGTTGCTTCCGGCGTGGGTGAGTACCTTGACAGCTGCGCAGTCGAACTCATGGCCTGTTTCATAGGTGTGAGCTGCTAATTGTGATATTTCTTTGCCTCATCGTACGGCCAATTTGTGTTCATGTATGCGCGATCCAAGCATGCGTTCAGTTTGACCTGTGTAGTAACAAGGGCAGCTTAGGTACGGGTTAAGATACACTACCCTATATTTATTATTCGGCGAAAGCCGGTCTTCTATTTAAATCATGCTGCTCCAAATGGTAGATTTGAATTTGTGTGTGATTCCAAAACCTAGTCCCGTAGCAATGTGCACAGTCGCTTCTTAGGCTTCCTTGATGAATGGCAGATCGTGCCATGTCATTGGTGGTTGATCCTATTGGGTCCTTCGGGGCCCTAACATGAGGCATCGTTACAGAATTGCTTTTGGGAAACTATACCACATAAACTGGTTGCGGAGATATCGGACCTTGCGCATCTTTTCCTCTGACCTACTGTTGTGAATCTGAATCCGTTTAACGAGCATCGTTACACAGCTCCATCTGCGAGCAACTGGATGGTCGGGGTTAAAAGGGAAAAGTTTTATTGTGGTCGCTGCCTTCCTGTAAATCGTCGTCTCGATTTCATCTTTGGGCGTTCTGTTGACGAGTACCTCAAGTAATGGTAGCTGTTGCTCTTTTTCTTCTTCCCTAGTGAATTGTAAATCAGGAAGGATTCCATTGAGCAAGTTATGGAATTCTAGCAGCATATCAGAGTTCCACTGGTGATTGCTGTTCTGAGCATGGCCTGTTTAAATGTTTGCAAAATGCACCCATTCTTATGCCTGTATTCATTTTACGATGCATTTCAGGATCTTATCAGTCGTTCCTCCATCATGCAAGACTGGGATTTTCGAATATTTTTAATGAGAAATTTGGTCATGGTAAGTCACTTGTGTAAACGGACTTAATTTAAAGTAGAGATAGTCACATTTGTCTTGTTTGTTCACATATAATTTTTCTTGCTTGTAGGGTATGATGTATCTGCACAAGTCGGTTGTGAAGGTCCATGGAAGGCTCACATCCAAAACCTGTGTCATTAGCAGCCGCTGGGTACCCAAGATTACAAATTATGGAGTCAATTATGTGTACGCACGCTATTGTACTTTCGAAACCCCACCACCCGAAGGTAAGGAGACATAACCGCCCCCAAACCATTCGTATTATTGAAAGCTTTGTGCATCGTTAGTGCTCAAGCTACTTTTTATCTGAACATTTTCATACACGGAACGCAACTGATGACGGAAGTCACTGAATGAGTTTTTTTTGTTCGTTGAATACCAGAACTTTTATGGACAGCCCCAGAGTTACTTCGTAACCCGGATGCGCTCAGAACCGGAACGCAAAGGGCAGATGTCTTCTCTTTTGCGATAATAATGCAAGAAATAATTCTCCGATCAGGTCCCTATCCAAATTGTGATCTGGATGCCGCAGAAATAGTTGAAAGAGTTCGGATGGGCGCGCACGAATTCAGACCCAACGTTAGTTCTCTCTTCCCCGGATCACAGTTTTGTTTGTTTTTTGGCATTCCGATATTATAAACCTTTCACAACTGAACACTTTTCATTTCAAAAACTGTCAAGATCGAGAATAGAAGGCACTTGTTTCATATAAAACTTAAAAACTGTTATACCTTCTACCTTATTCCATAAAGTAAAGAAAGTGTTTCTGCCAAGTAATTTAAAAAAAAACTGGTTTGCCGTAAAGTGTGGACATGAAACGGTAAATAAGAAGAACAGTAGAGAATATTAAGATCGGGGTGGTCTGTTAACCAGTTGAATATTTATAATGTAGCTGTTTTGAAGAGTTCTACATGAAGAGGGGCTTGACTGTATAGCCAGGGAAACTGAACTGAGCATTTCGTAGTCCCAATATTTCGGTTGGCACTGCCACTTTTATGGAAATGCGTCATTAATTTGGAAACATACGGCGCTAATACTGATTCAAATTTCTCCACTATGTCGGCTACGTGAATGAAAAATTGTAAGGCTTTTCCGAGGCATGGCCTACGACTCTGGTGGTAAAAAGTATTACGCTCAGGGATATTGGAGCTTAGCCTTGGAGATTAATCTCAAGCCGCGTCAGCAGCCCCACAGCGGCTAGTGAGATAGACAGAATTGTAGTACCGGCATCAGCAAGCCAAACCCCAATGCAGATCTTTCACCATTTAGGGCTGGAGCTCGACTATTGTGTGAGAGGTGCCAATGAAAGCACTACTTGTTAGCGTTCAAGGAAAATAAAAGTTTCATCAATGAAAAAAATCGCTTAAGTGTTTCTCCCCTTTTTCTTAGCATTGGCACGACTCCTACGCGTGATAGGAAACAAAATATATTTTTACACAAATTGTAAGCTTTGAACCAAGATTGCGGTCATAGTCAAGGAGGCACTTTTTGTGTTTACTTTTTATGCTAGCATGCTAGGTCTGTAAGTACCGATTATTAATAACAGTAGTTGTTGCAGTATTCTTAATGAGTGTAGTCTTACTAATAACATTAGTAGAACTAATAACAGTTGTAGTAGTGGCTTTGTTGACAGCATTTGTTGCATTTTCCGATCTTTTTAGATATCTGGAGTGGAAGCATCTCCTATTTTACTGCAAACAATACGAAACGCCTGGGCAGAAAACCCCGCACTGCGGCCCACATTCCATGACATAAGTAAATCTTTAGAGCAGAGTATGCATGACAGGTGAGTCTTCAGAGTCGTACGTTCCTTCTTGACCGGTTATTTGCCTGGCAAGTTACTATGTACTTTAATGTCCAGTGGAAATCATTTTACGTAGGGATTGTTTTAGTTTAGCGAGGCAAGGCTTTCGTTGAAGCAGGTCCTCAGAGACAACTAATTGGCTGTCAATATATTGAACAACTCCGTGGACAGCGATAAAACTATATTTCGGTTTTAAGTTTCAGAAATCTGCACATTCAGATATGCTATGTACTTTCAATCTCGTGTTTGTACATTACCCTGCCTGATGCGTCTTTTCAAGTTGATTACGTTTATAATTAATAAAAAGCTATACTTTCTGCTTCCAGGGACGTGGACTATGTAGACCACGTAGCCAGGATCATGGAAGAGTACTCGGTGGAACTTGAAGCTCAGGTGGAGCATATGACAAGAGATCTACAGGAGGAGAAACAGAAAACTGAAGCCCTTATTAATAGCATGTTACCTCGGTACTTTTTTCTACTTGCTTAACCATATACCTTTCTTCGCGTCAATCAAAATGTATTACCAGTGGACCAAGCGTTTTGTTAGTGTGAAAAGTCACAAAAGGGGCATTAGTAGTAGTGACACAGGAACGCATTTACCATTGAACCACCAGCCTAGTATAAAAGGCACCGCTACATTTCATCACTGAGAGTCGGAAATATTGTCATGTTTTCCTGTCAGTCTGCATTCTAATTTTCGTTACCAAAATGCTAGCACCCATGCGGTATGTTGACATGATCCGTACTTTGCAATTTATGTCCTTTTAACTGGATTGTTTGGTCCCCTGCCCCCTTTCCTCCCCCGCGTTTCTAATTCTACCGTATAAAATAGAGGAACCAATGGGGAACTTGCCATTGTTAATGGACTGTGCTCTGGAAAGCTACGATTCAAGCAGCTCAAAAGTCACGCACGTAGCTCCTCTGGATATAAGTTCGGTCAGAGGTAACTCGATAGTCAACTGCAGACGCATTGTGGTAGCCCACACTTAGGCAGTTGCGGATGTTCAGGCTCGGCACACCAGCATTAAAAACAATTTAGATGCATATATGTGCCAGCTGTCGCAATTTGCTGACCTAAAGTACGTTCACACCTAGGTTAAGTTTCACCGTGTTTGGGGGGAAGAAGTAGTGTTGGATCCTGAAGACTGCGGCTTTGGTTGCTGAAAATGCAAGCTCTGATATCCCGAAATGTTTGCTTGTGAGTAGTAGGACATTTCTTGACAGAGTTTGAACACTTTTTTATGTAAACCGGCAATAAATTTCGTTGTACTGAGGAGCACATATATTGATCATTCGTGTCGTCAGGCATATTAATGTTTGCATCAGCGTGCTTTAAGCGAGAGATTTACACATAGCAATGCATGCACAGATATTAAGTAATAGCCAACATATTTTTCAAAAAAACTCCAGTGAATGTAGAAGAAGAACTTCCAACGTGAGTTAAAAGGCAAACTATGCACAATTTGGCACGCAAGCTATGCGCGTCTCAAGCGAAGCGGGGCCGTCAGCAGGCCTATAGCGGCTGCCCAGTGCACACTATGGGCACGCAGACCTTACACCGATTATAGCAGCGGCGCAGGAGACGAGGGTCACATGCGGTCGTCAGTAGTCAGAGCGAAGTACGAAAATAGTTAACTTTCAATGATGCTTAGCAAAGAATTATATGGTTAGCCAGACTATTAGCCTATAAACCACACCTGTAATACAGTCGACAGTGGCTGTTTGCGCTTCTATCTCACCTTGGGAAATTTTCACTGTGCATGCGAGTCAATCTGCCTGTTAACGTATACCTAATTTAAGTGCATTGCTTCAAGTAGGCACCGATGATTTTCCTTTCATCCCATGCTCATTTGCATCCTGTTTCCAATGAACGCCTGGCAACCTAGGACAGTTAGTCGTACCTCCTGACAGCTAATTTATGTTAATTTATACGGTAGCATATAGATTTTCCAGTTTAATCGCAAAAGAATGCATCACAGCTGGAACACGATAAAGTTGTGAATGTGTCCTTTTTTCGGTTGAACTAGACAACCTTGACCTTAGGATTGATGAGCTGAGTGTTTAAAAATATCTCTGAGAAGTAAATTCTAAGTCGAAACACATATATGCTAGTCAACCTTTCGTCCAACAAAGAAGAAACGAATGACCATCTGCTTTTTTCTGAGCAGACACCAAAACTTTTATCCCAAGCTTAACAGCCTAAAAGCAAGAACGGCTTGCATCATATACCATGATTGCGAGGCCCCATAGCAACGAAGCACATTATTTGCATCTGCTTACAAAACCGTACTTCACGCCGCACTTTGCATCTCATACGACTGAATAGATGCAGTTAAAATTTTGATTAAATTTTTTTGATGAAAACATGGCAAAACTGCTACTATTGGGAACTGCCTTTTTACCGTTTGCTTAGTTGTGTGGCACAAGACCTGATAACTGGGAATCCAGTTCCTCCGGAGACTTTTACTCAGGCCACAATTTACTTCAGTGATATTGTTGGTTTTTCGCATATAATTGCGAAATCGACAGGTAATCAAATTGTCGACTTCCTGAACGACCTCTACTCTGCCTTTGATACTGCAATCCAAATGTTTGATGTCTACAAGGTGAGCTACTTATTGTTTTGGCAAACGTTGAACGCATTGTCCACAATTTATCGCGACATTTGCTCCATTCTCCTAAATTTACCAACACAAAACTACATTTCTTCTACCTGACATATATCGTGCAGTAAACAGTGTAAATACAGTCATCAGAACATCGTCTATGGTTGTCTATCCAGGGTCTGTCAAAATTCGATTATTTTTCTTGAGCAAAAATTGTTGAATATATTAAAGATGATTATTGACACTCACAGCGATTACTTGAACTCTTAGTATTGGTTTATTATTGTTTGGAGACGAATTATACCAAGCATAAGGCGATTGCAAAACCAGATTTGAACTATGGTCTGGACGGAACAAGGTGTAAAGATTTTGGTTAAGTTAACGAACACGATGCTGTTTCGTTGTTTTGGATCTCTTAACGTTAAAACCGTCCAGCCAGCCGTTAGCATCATCGTTGACATGCGTGTAGTGAAGTTAATAGATAGGTAATGCCTCCGATGTCTGGATTACTCCTTAAACTTGATTTCATTTTCTCGAGTGACTTAAGTGTGGATCTGAGCTTTGTAGCAAACGAAATCCTAATGGCATATAAATAGCATTGAAATAATTTTGCTTGTCCTTACATATTTATTCACATATTGAATTGAATCCCGGACCTGCAAATTATAAAATTTAGGCCGAATGAAGCCATCGGTCCCGCTACCAAACAGTCTGGAAATGATTGCTTTACAATCTTTATTTGTAATTGATAGTAATATGGTCGTTCAACCTCCAACACTATATGATGGACCGAAGAACCTACATTAAATCATCGCATTATCACCAATAAGCAATTTTGGCTTCGTCCCCTCACTTTCTATCCATGTTATGCACTTTTTTTGCCTATTTTTACTGTACTTTATCATTTTCCAGGTGGAAACTATTGGTGACTCCTATATGGTGGCCTCGGGTCTGCCAAGACGCAACGGACACAGACATGCCGGGGAAATTGCTTCCATGGCACTTGAATTGCTCAGCATCAGTGGCACATTCGTCATTCGTCATATGTCCACGGTTCCCCTGCTTCTGCGTATCGGCATACACACGGGTGAGCTTAACTTTGAAGTTTTCAATTTCTTTCTCAAAAGTTGTGTGGAATTGGAGTATAAAATAGCAGTACAAATCAGCATATTGCTAGCGTTTGCCAAAATGGATACCTGCAAAATAAGACCATTCTGCTTTTTCTCTACTGGAACGTAGTATCTCGATAGGAAAATGAATACATTTATTGACTAGCTTTTTTAAATTTTCAACTCTTTAAGCATTTCTCTTCAGAAGAGTGAGTTAAGCAACTCCAAAATCTAGATTAAAACTAACCAACGTCCTATTTGGCTTTGATTTGAACAATGACCTACTTTTTCCGTTTAAGTAGCCAGTCTTTCTTTTTTCGTTAAATTCTGTCAAATTTAAGTTAAATTTCCCTCAGGAGGCACCGCTTGCCTCAGCAACAGCACCATATGTTGACGGTTTCCCAGTATGTTTTACTTTGGCACCCCACAATTGCTAAGACCATATAAATGTGAAAAAAAAACACATTTGGCGATCATGAACAAATACCGTAAAATACATCATCCACGATAGAAGGTAGAAGTAACGATTTACAAACTGAGTGTTCACTTATTAGGCAAGTGCTTTGCTAAAGAGGCAGAGAATTTTATCAAGTGTAATTCCAGTCCACTAACTGCCCACTTTGTAAGGACAGAGTGACCATATTTTTCCGCAGGGGCAGCTCGATCTATTTAAGATCAAGCCGTTGGTTCCTTGATATCAGCAGTCACACACAATTTGCACACTAGCCCTACGGCTTGACACTCATGGCTTTGGAAGCTTCCATTTGGCGTGATGAAGCATTCCTATGTAGAATAAAAACAGGCCTTACTGGATCTTTCTCAAGATTGCACTAACGGTACGTGCACTTAGAGGAAACCTGAAATCATCACAAAAAGAAGTTATGCAGGTGTATATTTGAAGGTAACTTACTGCGTGGCCCAGGTAGGAAGCTTAGACTTTGCCAGCCCCTGCACTCTCATCTAATTTTGGTTGTCATCGGTACGTTATGGAAGTGGGAGAACGCAGTCCAAAGTGATTTCTCTGTGAGCATTCGCATGCGTAATTTTTGACAGGGCCCAGTTCATGCATTAGATCACACTTGCAAGAAGAAAAACAATGGACAGAATTCACATTTGCGGTTTAAAAAAATAACAAACGGGTGATTGGGAAATACGTCATCTGATTATTCTTGTTATAGGTATCCCCTTATAACTTCGACGAGATAAATAAGAAAGTACAAGAGAATTGCTGCAACAGAACCACCCTATTTCGCCAGCAAAGGCATGGGAAGGTGTCGTTACCTGGGCCTCAAACCCAATAAAAACTGACTCGGTAGATAAATCGGAAAATCTGGTCCCCAGAACTGTTTGCATTCAGATAATTGTATAAGAAACCTGTCAAATAATTAATAAGGGTTTTGTTAATGGCGATTTAATGAAATCTTACTTCGTGAAAATTTTCTACATCAAGGAACTGAACCGTATGCATTATGTACCAGTCAAGTCTAAAAAAATCATCGCTGAAACTATACACAGGGCTGTGCACTAAAAGTATCTTTAGGTCTGTGAATATCAGACAATTTTTTCCAGTAGAGCACATTCTGTAATGTCGATTGTATGAAATATATAAAAGATAGACAGGACTGACTTTGGAGGCTCTTAATCCCGTCAACTTAATATACAAAATCTATTTTAAATTTTATGCAATCAGACTTTTCTTTTTTCATTATATTCCAGCACTATGAGGTCAAATTTCCATTGTGGTAAAATTCTGCCAACAAAATGGCAAATTTCCCCCAATTGGCGCAATCGCACTTGATGTTGATGGACTTGATTCTTTTTTATTTATTCAAAACAAACAGCTTATTATTCATTATTTTTGACCAATTCCGTCACAATTTAATATTGATTTACGCTCACTAGCCAAGAATTATATTTTTTCCAAAAAAATACGTTAGGCAATTGGGCGGGAGGAATTGCTATTTAGATGGCGCTACAAGTCAGTTTTGCCGATACATAATATATAATAAATATGTATTTTGAGGCACTTTTCTGCCTTTGTAAATTGTGTCCTTATAATTTTCGCATGAAACATATTATTTCAGGTCCTTGTGTTGCCGGAGTGATTGGTCTCACACGACCTAGATACTGCCTCTTCGGGGACACCATAAACACTGCCTCTAGAATGGAGTCGACCGGTGAAGGTACTGTACTTCTGGTCTGTTAAGCTCGTTATTAGAATTTTGCCTTTAACACCACTGGAAAGCCTTAAATACACAAAGGGGCAATCGAAAACAAGCAAGTGGAACTGAGTTTGCATTATGATTTTAAAACATGTGTCCTTAAGTCTAGGTGAAGGAAAGGTGCGAGGCGGAAAGGAACAGTTTGTCGGGAGTATTGAATTAACTATCTAGCGTTATAACTACCACTTTCGACAATTCACCTTCCGAAACTGGTTTACTGCCTGAAAAAGTCGCAATATAAGGTTCGTAGGTCGCGCATTCGATTGATTTTGAGGCCTTATTTAATAATATCACCTTCCGGAGAGCTTCAAAAAGTCACTGCCATTTACCGGCCGTTCTGAGGTACCGCAAATCCAACAGCATCAACCCGCATCTAAAGATGGATTGTGTCTTGAGCCTCCCCTCGAGATGCTGACTAAATATTGGATTACGTCAATGACGCCAGCTGCCGTAGGACAATGCTCCTCCGCGGGCAATCCGAGCCAGTACCAAACTATCATTTCAACGAGATTAGAAACTAATGAATATGGCTTATTTTGGGACTCAGGGCAAATAACCAGGAGCCGGTTAGTAGCTCAGTTTCCTCCAATAGACAACGTTTTCTGTATATATATATATATATATATATATATATATA
>JAYGXS010000340.1:0-30791 GCA_036362985.1 Ligula intestinalis
AATAAATCATTTTGCTGCTATTGCCATATTTAAATTTGCACCAGGGATACGTTGCTTTAAATCAAAAGCTGAATCCGACAGGCGCGCGTTTCTTTGATATGTAACCTGCGTATGACGCAGATAGGAGGAGTTTGGCTGCTTGGGGTTCCCCTGCGTTCCCCTGCCTTGCTCGATTTCCGAAATCATTCTGATCAAGAGGAATTTGGGCTGTTGGTACAAACTTACGTATATTGTGCAACAAATTCCTAATACCAAGTTTCTTTCCTGTTATTCAGAATGGCACGTCTTCGATTTGCGTGTCACGAAACAAAGGTCGCCATTCTGATCCCACATTCCTTTAGCCCTGATTTTGGTTAGAGCTACTGAGGTATGACTTGTGGATTGAGATTGCCAGCATCGGAAAAACATATTTTATGCAGGGAAATGTCTTCAAGCATGCATGGCTGCATGTTAACGAAGGTTCACCGGCAGAAAGAACACCGACAGCACAAAGTTAGCGCCACCTCGTTCAGTTTCTGAAGAATATTAGTACGCATACCTGAAATAAAATCCTCCTCCAAACAACCCTTTTGTTAGGTTTGGTCCGAAAGTTGATGTGCAATGTTAAGCCAAAATCCATCAGCTTCTGAGGAATTACCGCATAACATGCACAGGCTACCAGGTGTGTAAACGGTATGAACCACATAAGTATTAAGAATAGGCGCAGTGCGGGTACTAGCTGAAACCACAAAAAAGTGTGTTTCGCAGATCTTTTTTCCGCTGTGTGAAGCAGCTGTGGGGAAAATTCACATACCAGTGAAACGGGAAAATGGTTGAGGCTCCACTAGTGAGGCGAATGTTTCAAAGTTGTAGCCTGCAGGAGTATGATAGCTTCGAAATAGGCGCACCTGCGCATTTACCTGATTTATGTGCTTGAGAAGAAGACAACTCGGTCGCTGAGACAGTAAGTTTATTCGCCTGACGTTTAGAGAACCGTCACTGATTCATCCTCAGAGACGTAAGCTGAAGGCATTAACAGATACGCGTAGCATATGCACAATGATTTGTAGTATTTATAGGATACAGTCATTACTGCAAACATACGACGGCAATTATAAGTAATTGCTTTCCTGCGAATTGATAGTTTGTTGAACGGGTTGTGGGCTCTGGCCTGCTGGACTTTCTTTACGCGTGCTGGACTCGGGCGTGATGATTCCTCAGCCATCTGGCTCTCTGGTGCTGGTGTTTCATAACGCTGTGGCCTGTCCTTTCCCCAAGTGGCGATTTGAATTGGCCAAACTGAGCCCTACCGCGGAATATAGATTGAACAAGTCGTGACGCTTTTTTATGGACTGGGGTGCCGTAAACCATGACTCAAGTGATTCTGGGCTCATCCTATCGTCCCCTTGCGAGAATTTCAGCCTCATCAAATTGAGTATCTGGCCGGGTCTCGTCGAATGAGCCAGGACCTAATAATTGGCATCATTTCACCGCAATGCTGTCACGTGTACGGTAATTTGCGTCTTGAGAAGTCTGACAGTGTCTCCAACATAATTGCTTTTTCCGCAACTCTACCGGATCATGTAGACAACTTCAGATGTTTCTTGCCGTAGCAGTGAGTTTTTCGACGAGGACTGGTCGCAAATTCAAATTTTATGAGGCCGAAATTGTCGCAAGAGGTGACAGTTGGGTGAGCCGAGAACTACGTGAGTCATAGTTAACGAGCCCCAAACAAGTGCAACTATTTGCCTAATCCATATTCCGTACTGAGACTCAGTTTGGCCAATGCAAGTTCCACTTGGGGAACGGACAGGACACCGCGTCATCTTACACCACCACCGGTGGGTCAGATGTCCGAGCAATTATCACGCCCGAATCCAGCAGGCGTGATAAAAGTTCAGCAGGTCAGAACCAGCATGGCGTTTAATAAACTATCAACGCGCAAGCATGCAACTACTGTTAATGTTCGTTGCTTGTTTGCAGTAAGGATTGTATCCTTTAAATACTGCAATATCCTATGCAGATGCTTCCTGTATCTGCTACTGATTTCAGCCTACGTCTCTGATAGTGAATCCGCAATGGATCTCTAAACGACAGACGAATAAACCTACTGTCTCAGCAACAGAGTCGCCTTCTTCTCAAGCAAATCAACCAGTTAAATGCGCAGACGCGCCTATTTCGAGGATATCATGCTCCTGAAGGCTACAACTTTGAAAAATTCCCCTCATTAGTGGAGCCCTAACCATTTGTCCGTTTTACTGGTATGACAATTTTCCCCGATTCTGCTTCACACAGCGGAAAAAAATATCAGCAAAGCACACTTGTCTGAGGTTTCAGCGAGTACCCTCGCTGCCAATACTATAATTACTTACATTGTTTATACCGTTTATACCGCTGTTAGCGTGTGCACCTTATGCGTTTATTCCTCAGAAGCTGATGGATTTCGGCTTAACTTTTCATATCAACTTTCGGACCAAACCTAAAAAAAGGTTGTTTGGTGAAGGAGTTAATTCCAGGTATGTGAACTAACGTTCCTTGTAAACTAAACAAGGTGGTTAAACTTATTGCTACCGGTGTTCTTTCTGCCATTGAACCTTCGTTAACATGCAGCCATAAATGTTTGAAGACATTTCACTGGATAAAGTTGGTCTTTCTGACGCCAGAAACTCTACACACCAGTCATACCTTTATAGCTCTAACAAAATCAGAGGTCAAAGCATGTGCGATTAAAATGGGGACCCTGTTTTCGTTACACACATACCGAAGACGTGACGTTGTGAATAACAGGAAAGAAACTTGGCACTACGAATTTGTTATACAATGTAAGTTAATTTTTACCAACAGTCCCAGTTCCTCTTCATCAGAATTATTTCGGAAATTAAGCAAGGCAGGGGAACTTAGGGGCACCCCTATGCAGCCGAACTGCTCCCATCTGTGTCATACGCAGGTACCATATCGGCGAAACGTGAGTGTCTGGGATTCAGCTAGTGTTCGTTGTGTCAAAGCAGAATATAAACTTCATTAAATATAGCTACGGTATTGGTATATTTGCTGCATGTGTGGTAAATAATGACATATCAGTGGAGTGCGCAGTATCGTGTGGCATAGGTAGTTAAATATCATATAAGATAGTGGATGACTTCTCAATGTTTAATAAAATATATTCTTGCGACATTTATAAAAGCAACAATGTATTGAGGGTCCTAAACCCACATGTGCAAAATGACATCCTACCTCTATCGGCCGGATCCATAAAACAAGTTTACTTGTTGTGAACCTTGCCGAACGCTCGCATGCAGTAAATAAAGACATCAAATGCCACGACCACCTTCCGAATAATCCCACCGCGCACATTCGAGTGCAGCCCTTATTTTGCACGAAAATGTGTAACGAGGTTCTGAGGCCAGTAAGTGTGGATAACAATAACCTGGTAGCTTTTATTCGCCCAGAAGAGGGCTGAAAAATTAATATGTGATTTAAATCCAGAGAAGGTAGCTCTCGTTTCTAGCAGCCGGTGTTACATGCAATTGTAGCACGCACTTGTTATTCAGCGGGTTTTGAAGGCAGCTTGTTAGTTGCGTCAGAACATTGTGAATGTCTGGTCAAATTCAGAATAAGAAGATGCGCCTACTCTATCTGCGTTAGGTCAAATGCTGAAGGGTTACGGACTTTCCGATTAACCTAACAAACTATGGATACTAAAACAATAGTGTAAAACGACGAGTGAATTATTTTCTAATGAAGTCATGTGAGTGAGTTCCAATTTAGAAATTGGTCAGTGATGATACTAATGTAAGCATTCAAGAAGTCAAGCTAGGCGAACGAACGTTTTCGAGACGGAGACAAACCATGTTCCCGGTAATACTATCTGTCCACACGCCGCGGGATGGAGACCAGACAGCGACTGGATGCATCCCAACGCTCCACATGTCATCGCGAGACCGTGATGCCTTGCGTCCTGACACCTCCCAACAGGACGCGACACAGGAACGGCGGAACGACATGGACTAATTGTTGGAGCCCCTCCCTACCCTTCCTCTCTCTGATCACAAATTATGACTAAAATGTGATCCTTTGATCCCTTAAAGTCGCTCCCTTTAATTAAACTTTTGTTAACTCTACCCTCCCATATATTTTTCTACCATCTTGATGAGGAATAATTTAAAACGCTCGGTAGCTCAATTAAGCTTCTTATAAATAGGTCATTAAAAAGTGTAAACGATCCTTTTCATTTTTAGACGTCGAATGTTGTCTGCATATAGACCGGAACACTAGATAAATGAGTTAAGGTACAAGAACCATATCCACAATTAAAACCAAAAGGCAAAACAAAAATCTGCCGAGTTGTGGAAAGGACCTCACGAATCGCACGAATATGATCTATTACTGGGCTTGGTGAACATTTAAGTCCCCGGGCGTGGGATCAAAATACCCTCCTGATAGTAGGAGAACCGTGTCCTAAGTAATGATTTGACATCTGAACAGCGAAATCAAGCACACTTAGTTCATATACGTCAAATGTGCGGTGTTAGGGGAGAAAACGAAGTAAAGCCTTTTGATACCTGACAGAAATCAACTGGTTTCATAACACTGGTTATCCCGAAAGCCAAAAAGTTATGAAACCTGGTATGAGTATGCCATGCCATCCCGATGGTTAAAATAAACTAACCAATGAACATTTTTCTACTTAAGGTGTAACCAAAACTCTCTCATACCCAACCGACAAGCTAACGAGTCTAGTTTAAGGTAGAATATGCTATGTCATTAGTTGTCCTTCTAAACAAACGTTGGAGAAAGGCGTCTAAGCAGAAGGCCTTACAAGCTGTCCATAATTTTTTGATTTCAAGAGAGTGCGGCTAGTAACTTAAATTTTGAATGAACCTTTGCGGAAATACAAGTGCAGTTTATTTTGTCAGCAACAGTTTATCTTTCGGTTTGCGGTTGAGCGCCCTTCCTAAAGAAATAAGCACGAAGGCAAATGCATATCTGTTCTTGCACTGTTCTAGACACTTTTATCGTTTCTGGATCGCCAGAACTATACCACCTTACTCTTATAAGATATTTTAAATCCATAACGAAGAGTTGTGCATAAGTTAGCTTTTTATTGATGAATAATGTTTAAGAATATCTCAGTGCAAATATGCCAGATGCTGATGAATACCTTAAACCCGTGGCTAATGAAAATTGCTAAATTATTTTGATCATGTCATCACCTCCAAGTGCTCATGTTTTGGGAAGTATGCTATTCTGCACAGGTAACTCCAAATAACTAGGGCAGTACAACATTAAATTCGTAGAGTGCTTTGTCGATTTATATTGGTAAAGTCATGTTACGTAGGCTACGGACTCTGGATGTGCGTTTTACCAATGAAACAGAAAGACCTGACTTTTGAGAGCAAGCGAACCTTTCGAGTCATAGCGAAGTTTTGGTTATTCTTCAAAAATCGCGGAGTTTCTAAGCACATAAAAAGAAAGTAAAAGGTGATTTGACTCCTTCTCACAGTGATAAACCTCACAATAAATGTTAACAAGGCAAAGACGATCAAATCTCTCAAATATAATGATATCATACTATTTCATGATGCCTTGATTAAAAAGATAAACCATTTAATTAGAAAATGGCCAAGAGAGGATATTTTATAGGTAGTAAGAGAGATAATATTGATTTGATAAACGAATGCAGATGACGGACGTAAACAGTACGAAATGATTGCAGTTACTGAGATGAAACATTTCGCCATTGAATTTTGCCTACTACGTAGCTTTGACACATTTTCAGGTGAAAAATCTGTCTAACATATAAATATTTTTGTGGCTATGTTTCTTCAACACTTCTTACTCCACAGTATAAACAAGTAAAATAATTCCTATTACTTAAGTAATTATCAATCAAGTAATAACAAAGTGTCTGAAAAGACATCCTATAAGGCTTACCACTGCACATTTATAATGATATTGTGAAGTTTAAGAATTAAGCGTCTTCTCGGATTTCGTATTCTAAAATTTATTTTTTTAACTTTATTGCATTGATGGCTGTAAATTTGGGTTCCAATTGACGTGCGTAGGTCTAAATATGACAGGATAGGCCGCAGGTTTGCAGACGACATATGCCTGACCATATGGCAAACCCACACAGTCACTTGCTTTGTCCCTTTTTCTTAGCAGTGACTTATGAATTATTTTTAGAACATATTTTTTTCTAAAGTTGCTCAAGTTAAAAGGTGAGCCCCTCCAAAGCAGAATAAAAAACCATTGTACAAATCTTAAAAGGTAACTGTTGCGTAAATTTAGCGTGTAATGGATAAAAATAGAGATACATTCTTCAGTGCTATTGTTGCCCTTAGATACTAGCAAGTGTTTAAAAAGAATATTTGCTTATTTTACACGAATGAGCAACAAGACGTGCAGCGTTAAATGATTTATTATACTTTCCAGAAACCGATTTTGTACAAATGAAAGCTCCAGAAATGTTTTGCAGCACCATATGGCGTGGAAGTTTTGTAAAGATTTAATAAGCGTCCTGTGATTCTCGGGCATCTGCTTCCGAACTGGTTTTCGAAGTTATTTGAATGTCCTGATTGTTGTATGTGATTTCCGTGATACAATCCAGTATTTGGCCTGGCGAACATGTACTAAGATGAAAAAGTTATTCACATTTCTCAGTTACACGTGTTACTTCATTGTTCTCTAGCAACGAGTTTGAAAACTGTTTCTCTTGTTATAAGAGTACTTACCTTCTCTCAGACGTCAATTATACAGACTTGACTCATACTTTATGGAAAAACTTATTTTACGAGATGGCCTGATTGCTCAATAAAACCATTTTTAGATCATAATTATGGATAAATATAGCTTATATGTTAAACACAACGCTACTGTTAAGTATTCAATCTGACACATTTCATGTTTCCAAATAAAACAAGCCTTTACCCCAACGTTTGCCATATTTTTATCATTTGAAAACCTTATTTTTCGCCATTGTACAAGGCTTTATTAAAAAAAACATAAAATAAACGGACAAAGAGCAGTTAGTGCGACAGCAATCACGGCGATGAAAGGTAATGCATGAAAAAAATTAGAAAATAACGTTTACTACATTTTTTACGTTCAATAGATGAAAAAGTTCGTTTGAAAGATGTCATTCTGCGGTCTTAAATTGTCCTTTCTAGTAATTTGTATCCGACTCATTTTCGTTGTTTTAATTCAATATCATAAAAACCCTTTGACAAGTGTTCTACTATGGTAGCTGCACTAACTTTATTCCTCATAGTGTATGAATAAATTTTCATTTAAGATAATAATTCCTGCGCAGTAACTGTCGAAGTAAATATTGCCTTACTGTTTGTCTAGAACACCGAAAATGCCTACGAAATTTGCAAAAAAACAGATTTGCAAAGGTTAGTTTAAAATTTTTTGTCGTACAGGTAGGTGAAAATGCAACCCAATCTATATCTAAAAATAAAACTAGCGTTAAAAAACAAGGAGTCGTTGGTTGTGGATGAACAGCCGTTTTTTAGCTTTTTATAAGTTATCTGATCCAATTTAAAGAACTTGGTGGGTTTCGAAACCACAGCAGCAAGTTCTGAGCTTAATTATAGATGATGTTATAAGTACACGAGTAACGAATTCCCAGACGGGGTTTGCGATGTTTTATCAAAATTGACTTAATTTACCTATTTCAGTGAATGAAATTCACAAATTATTGCCGTGTTAGCTATATTTAGGAAGTTAATTAAGGCAAACAAACGTTTTTAATTGACTTATTATCAGGAAAGTACATTCGTATGAGGGAAGGTACAATTATCAAAGGTTTAAGGAACAAATCCGTATTAATAAGGAGGAGGGAGGAAAAGGGTGGTAAGGGATTCCAGAAGTCACATGCTAGTCATATTCGGGGCCCAGAGAAGGACGAGGGGGAGTGAGGTGGGTTCCGACAATTAATTCATATCTCCCATCATCCTTTTTTCGCATTTTGTTGGTATACGTGAGGACGCAAGGTGTCATCGTCGCGTGACGGCATGGGTGGCCTGGGAATGCTTGCTGGAACCGTCTCATACCCATGTCAACCCCGTCTCGTGGTGCGGTAGGAAGCGTGCGGATGGATGTTTATATGGTTTTCAGCCAAGTGGGTAGTCAACGGATACTTGCAAGGGCTAAAAGAGTCGCCATACGGCTCACTTACACAATATTATACACGCAGAGGGCGTTGGTACAAGCACTTAGGCTCCCAATGCCAAAAACCGGCTCAACATCCATTCACACGCTTCCTACCACGCCGCAAAACGGCAGCATGACAGAGACGGCAACCAATTTTGGGCCACCCACACTGTCACGAGATGATAAAAACTTGCGCTCTTACGCCTCCCAACAAAAAGCGATACAAAGACGACAGGATAACATGAAATAATTATCGGACACCGTCCTTTATTATGACTCGCATATGAAACCTTTGATCCCTTACCCCCCTCCCATCTCTCCCCCAAATTACTACTGATTGGTTGCTTAAACATTTGTAAACTCTACCCTCCCTTTATTGATTTTTTCTGATGATGAATTAATCCAGAACGTTCGTTCGCCTAACTTAATATCCTGAATGCTGACACGAGTATAAAGTGATATTCCTTTAACAAGCAATCTACAATTCCGCAGGTGACCATCTTTGACATCATTTTTGGCTTTTTAAAGATTACAGAGACTGATATTGCGCCATATCCCAGAAGCGCGCAATGGTGTTTAATGATTACTAGAAGCATCTAATATTGCAGTATGTCCTCGAAGTTTGTGTAAAATCGATAATAACTCTCAAGCGGACACAAACAAATGTACAAAAACTTAGAAGTAGTAACAGCCAACCTTATGTTAGTAATTTAAATAGGGAAATGTAAGGGTAATTATTGATTTTTAAGAAAAATGTTAATTTCTTACTAATCCGCAACTTCCGTAGCCGTAAAAAATACCTATAGTTTGAAAGAATAAAAGTAAATTTGGCCTTAATTTTAATGAATTACTATATCGCTTTCTTTATTTAAGACACTTTTTGTAAGTCAACATATTTTCAATAGATTGTTGTTATCTAATTACAATTAATTACAGAAAAACAGTTAAATGCCAATAAAGTTTCCAGCGTTTTCCCTGTCTTTAAGTGTCCGTGCATAAATTCAGATTTTAATCGATGTTTACATAAAAAAAACCTTGAAAATTAAATATCATTTAAATGGCTTAACCAAAAACGAGTTTTGGATATAGATTCGTAAGAAGATGGCCATATTTAGAAATTCCTCCACACATAAAGACACATTGTCGAGTAAAAAGAACCTTGATTACAAATGGTTGATATTGTTATTCCTAAGATAAAAAAAACTTTCTGTAATAGTATGCATCTTTCAAAAGAACTTTAAATAGATTTTCAGCTGACAAATTTCTGTGCATATTACTATTTTTTAAGTGATTTCAGTATAAAAATGGATATTTTTGAAGTTTTTTTATTTGCTTGAAGACTTACAAAGAAATCAATTAATTTTATTCCTGTATTGGATTATTAAACGTCATAGTTAAGTACTTCACTTCTCTGTTCTACGCTTGCGAATACAAAAAGCCTTGGCAAATGGGTAGCTTGATTTTGACATAATTATTATACTCTCATCTGTTTGGTTTCTAAATAACGCATAAATAGAATGTATAGTGCACAAAAATGTATGTTTCTACGTGAATTGTATTTAAAAGACCGGTTGTACATTATGTTCATGGTTTAGTAGATGGACTGTTTTGGTTGTTCTATTTAAGCGATGCGGTACAATGTATTGTGACCAAAATGTTTTTGTTGCTATTTTTGTGGGAAAAAACTTCAAAGGTTAGCAAAATAAAAATAATTAAACTTAACTTTTTTCTTATTTCGGAAAATAAATGTGATTGCTTCAAGCTGGTTTAAATTGCATTTGAACAATTTCAGACAACATTTTCCGGTTCTGGAAAGGATAGTTTTTTGGTTCTTACATATTTTTGAGTTTTTTTATAGCATAGCGCATATCAATAAATTGTTTGGTCCTGTCGTACTAACCAGCATAGGAAATCGCTTTCAAAGGAGACTATTCCGAATTCCACTAAAAGTAGTGCCCATTAATCTTAATAAACTTAACTTAAAGAACAATTTTCTTACCTTATAGGCTTTCGTAGGACTGAACCTACTGTGTGGATGAAAACAGCCTGACCAAATGATAAACGCAGAGTCCAAATGACCGAGCCATCTTCTTATCACTCCCTCAGAGTCGACCCCTCCTACTCGGGTAACCATTTGCTTTCAGTACCCGTCGAAGGTGTTCGTATGCAGAAACTTTGTCTTCCTTTTCGCTGCAATGAATCTCAAGCAATGTTGTCAACCAATGCATATGCAAACGATATTAAAATCCAGATTTAACTGGGCCAAAAGTGTGGCTAGCACCTCTGTACGTGAATAATGTATTGAAAACGGTCAGCCGCCAACTTGGAGTTGGAGTTGCGCACAGGCCAGAAGCAACCATCACGAGCCGGGTCATGAGACCGAAAGAGCCACTGCCCGGCAGGAAACGGCTAGAGTCGTTTGCCGGATTTGGTGAACTTGTCGACAAAGCAATTGTGTCGGAAAAACCGGAAGATTACTCCGGACGTGAATGGTCGAGCGTGCAGCGGACCTGAGAAAAAAAAATTGTCAAATCCCAGGTTGCAGCTCACTCGACGGGAGCCAACCATATTTTCTCGTTTGACGAGGCCAAAGTCCTCGCAAGAGGTGACAACCGCAAAAGCCGCGTACTACTGGAGCCATGGATTTCAGGCACCCAATCCATCAACAAGCGCAATGGTGCACTGAGAAGTTTCCTACACAAGATAATCAGTCATGTGGGAAGGCCGGGCGCAGCAACAACTAGGATGACAGCAGGCATAATTGTCAAGCAATTATCAGGCCCGCGTCCAACGCTGCCAAGACAATGGTGGCAATTAGTGAGTCGAACGCGAAATGTCAAGCCAGTACCATATCAATTAAAACCCAAGCAGTAGCTACACAAGTGAAAGATTATCAAAAACATGCGAAGGAGAACTATAAACTATAAATACCGTCCAGCCTGTGCATGTCTCCACCCCATCTGCACATGACATTGACTATGTTATCATCACCTATGATTAAGGATTCTCGAGGGAATCTGAAACGTCAGGAAAATAAAACTATGGTTCCAGTGATTGCATTTTCTTCTTCTTCTACTTCTTCTTCTTCTTCTTCTTCTTCTTCTTCTTCTTCTCACTTTCTCCCTCATGCACTGGTCCACCGTCGAAGACTGTAAGCCGCTTGATGCAGAGATTGAGCGCAAGCAGGCCTGGTGCGGCGTGAACCTTCACCCAAATGTCCTACCACCCCGGTTGTGCATTATTTCTTATGAGTTAATGTATGCCTGCGGCCTAATTAGTTGTTCTCCTGATGACCCAACGCGTCTTCCTTGTGACTCATTGTAAAGAGGCACGTTCTACCACCAACTACAGTAGCTTTGAGGTTGTTGATTGCGTTCATTAGGTTGAATTGAGGCGCAAAATGTTGTTTACTGGAAATGAATTTTGTTCAGCTCAGTATACGGGGACAAAATAGGGACAGAATTGGGCCAAATCCAAAATTTGTTGATATGAAAGGATTTGCCTACGCTATAAAATGCTGCAAAGAAATATTTTCTTTGTGCGTCTTGTACCATATAATAAAGACCCGAAACGTTTTAATTATATCTATTTACAGAACGGAAATTTTTTTTTTGCCTTCATTAACCTGAAATAACACATGATTGTTGAGAACGAAGAGCGATGCCAGTTTTAAAAAATTGCATATTGCAAATCTGTTACGTTTTGTGCTATAAAGAGAAGTAACAAGCTTCAGGGACCGCAGGATGTTTAACTACGCTGAACATATTCACCGTAGTTGACTGTGTATGAAATGTCCCAAAATGTCACGCATTTTCTCTTTTAACATGGTAAACGAACCCGTCAAACTATTTGAGTATATAGTAGGGAAGAAATGAATACAAGCACTTGAAAAAGAACAGGCAGAATTTCATCCTGTTAAAGATACCAAATAATATATTTTTTCATTTGGTTGCGCTTTTGCTATCAAGCAACAGTGTCTAGAAGTACAAAATATATTGAAAATTGCTCCGTTATATATATAAAAGTATTATCCTCTATTTGCAGCTGAGGATGTTTCTCTTGTTTTTAGGGAAGTCAAAACGTTTAACGTTTTGTAGAAACACCTGGTTAGCAAAAGATATGGTTCTTGAAATTACTGAAAAAGTGTAAGTGGTAGTTAATAGGTCGCTTGTTTTAACTTACTAGAGGTCCAACTTACAGTTCCGAAGTTAGATTATTATATTCCGCGGCGCAAAGCGCCGTGCACACCTTTAATTATCATTCAAAACAGCGGCTGTGAAAACAAATTCAACTTCATTTTTCAACTTTACACTGACTTCTACAAATGTTTTTTAGTGCCTATCTTATTTCCCTTCCCCCAAATCCCGCCAACTACCGCTTTAATAGGACAAAATTTTGGGACTATGTGTCTGTAAGGTGCCCTATGTTTTCCAGTGGGCGGTATAATAATCAATTAAATTAATTTTTTGGAATCGAAAACATACTTCAGAATTTCGGTTGACTTTTAATGAGATAGGAAATCTACGACACATACATAAAGACCCTCGATTGGATTATAAAAACGGAGAATCAAATGTCAGGTCTTAAGAAACACCGTGGCTGGACAAAGCTAACTGCTGGTGCCTAAATAGGTCCTGCTGAGAGGTAGACTGTCTTTTTGTTCTTGTTTTCGTTCTCTGTCTTGTTTTTTTCTCTGTTTGTTCCCTTCTTTCTTCATACTCTCTTTCCTTCACTCTCTCTCTCAGTCTTTGTCCTTTGCTCTTCTCTTGCATTGCCTGCTCTACAATACTCATCTTTGTCCCGTTTTCCTTTTAGCACTGCAACCATCTGCAACCTGTGGCGACCGATCAGCTTGGTGGTGGCCTGTTCCCTGTGGTTGGAGAGGATATAAGAGCAAACTGAGGCGCTGGAAGCTTTCACGGTGCACCAAAAACCATAACTTGCAAGGTTGTCAAATGACGTGATAACTTGCGCAGCGAATTCGGCCCAGTGTGTCTTGTTGTATAGAGTGGGTAACTGTGGGCGAAGAATGAGGCTCAGTGGATCCTTCTTAATGGGGCCCTGATGGTGCCGGCAGGCGGGAGCCTATATATCATGGTGTCCCGTTGTTTCGCGTATTGGAGTGTTGGTCACGGCAGCCACCTGCGGCATCCCACATTTGCGGTCCCCTTGTTGTTTTCTTAACACCGGGTCCCGGATTGGAAGTTCAGTTCAGTTTTATTACGGAAATATAGGTAACTTCCTTTGAACTCCCCCTTTGTGCATAGCTATGGTGCTGAACATGTGGCGCTGCCAGTAATGGAACAGACAGTAAAAAAACTCTAAAGCATTTTTCATAAGTCTAGTTTTGAATGCCAGTTGTGGGATTTTAAGGAGAAAACTTTCGCCTATGGGGGAAGGGCGAAGGGCCCATGTAAATCGGATGTCCTGCTGCTGAAAGTGTTTGAATCATGTCAGGAGGAGGCCATCGCGGTTGTTCAATATCCTAACGGTCACACAAGGACAAGATCGTGGGGTCACGAGAACGTCACCGAGTACCGGAGATGCACCCATCATACGCCCTTGCTGGTTACCGGGTCTGCCGACCAGATGAAAAAACAATGGAGTCCACCACGATCATCAAACGTTATTCTTAACAAACATATTACTAAAAAATAGTGAGCAGAAGTTTGGTGGCAAATCTTGTTTGCTGACGGGCGGTAATGTTATTAGCTTGCATCATTACAGAGAATGTCTTTTTCTTTGCTGATTTAACTGCACCCTAAACGTGTCCACAGATGGGGACATGACAATGTATGCGAGCAGAGAATTCCATGCCTGGAAATCCCCTTTTAGTGAAGAAGAATGTTCGTGTCTCCGAGTCACACGTAGTTTGAGAGGGTGTCCGCACAATCTAGTAGTAGTGGCCAGCTCAAAGAAATCGTTGGATGTTAGGCAACAGTTCTGACCACACAGCATGCAAAATGTCTGAATGAGGTCACCGTGAAGCTATCTGTAATTCAGAGGAAATAAGTCAAGATTGGTCAGTCGTGTCCCGTAAGTAAGCTACTCTTGGCCTCGCAATAACTTAGTTGCCCGTCGTTGTACCCTTGCAAGGGTTTTGTGTCTTTGACTGTTCAAGTTTTCCAGGCTTTGATGGCAAATTCCAGTTGGGTTCGCACAAACGTGCCGGAGACCTTGCCATGCACAACTTCATCGAATTTAGCAAAGGCGTGCTTGATTAGATAAAAGCTCGACATTGCGGATTTGGCCACCTTCAGTCATTGGAGTGATGGCTTAAGTGTGGGAATGAACCACACCTCTAGGTTTTTTCTGGGTCTCTACTTCTGGCAGCGGCGTGTGATTTAGGTTGTGCACCCTCCGATACGAAGAGTTAGTACTACCGAAGCGAATAATGTTGCATTTGGCGATATTCAATGACGTAACTGATGAAAGAGTGGGGTTGATTCTCCGAACATCTTCTTTCACTATCACTTTACGAGAGTAACCGTGTTGCTTCAGCTTTTTCAGGCTCGTGGTGTGGATTTAGGTTCTAACCGTCTTTAAACAAGTTACATGTGACCATTCCTATCTACCATGACTTTTTAATGATCTATTTTTGCATATATTCCCGGTTGTTACTTGACTGCCCAGCCCGAGCGTAATATGCAACGAGACGGACGTGCCCCATAAACTAGTCGCACGCTCATGTTCCTTCTACCGTATGCTTTTGTTGTTTCGTACTGTTTGGTAATGGGCTGTCTTGCCAACAAAAATATACAAAAGTTAAAGTGAGTATTACGATTAATTTAGACCTTTTTGGTATATATTTTTGGTTTATTTAGATGCCTTGACAACTATTTCGCCTGTGGTCTGTCAGGCTGGGACATAAATCGGCTTAATTGGATAGGCAAGCATGAAAGAAGACTGTATCAGGGAACATCCTTACAAACCGAGTTGGTACATAAATAGTGGTTATTTTTAGACGATGAAGTAAGTAGCGTAATTTATAACGGACACCTAATACTTTAAATGCTCACAGTCTTGTATAAATCTTGTGTCGCTTTCGCTGTTACTCTGCATGAAAATACCAGATAAAGAATCATGCCGATAGAAGCAAAGGAACGTCCAAATGCCGTCTTTCCGGAAATCCAATTAACGATTAAGGAAAAAAAAACGAAGAACTAGATTTTCTCAATGTCGTTGTTTGCCACAAAGATGGCGATGGTCCAAAAATGACAGTATTCAGAAAAGCAAAGAACACGATGCAAGTCCTGAACTTCAACAGCAAATACCTAATTAATCACAAACGTAGCAGCGTAAGAGCGCTTTACCGGCATGTTGTGACGCACTGCAGCGGAGTGGAAGACAAAGTTGCTGAATTACAATAACTTCGACGTTAGTGAGAGCAAATTTTTACCTGCCAGATTTTGTCAAACAGTGCGTACGCAGACGAGCAAAAAACCAAATCCAACTAGCCCCAAAATTTGGCGAGCACTTCAGTACGTGCAGAATTTATCGGAAACAGTCAGCCGCCTTCTCACTTCAGCTCAGGCCAGAAGAAATCATAAGTTGCCGGATCATGAGATCGGAAGACCCATCGTTACGACAGAAAACGGCTGGGGTCGTTAACCGGATCTGGTGCAGTTGTTGACAAAGCGACTACATCAGAGAAATCGGGTGATTAATCCAGACGCAAATAGCCGAGCAAGCAGCAGCGGTGAGTAGAAAATACGCTAACTCTCAGGTTGCAGCTAACTTGACGGGACATAGCCTTATGTTCAAGTTTAACGAGACCGAAATCCTCGTAAGAGGTGACAACCGCCTTAGCCTTGAGCTGCTCGAGTCAGGGTTCTCAGGTCCACGGTCAATCAACAAGCGCAACGCATTGCTGCTTCCATACTCCGTACTGGGACATTCTTTGAGCAGGAGAACCAGTCACGCAAAACGGGCCAGGCTGAGAATCTAATACGACCACGGCAAACATCATTGTCACTCTCTTATCTAGCCCACATCCGACATGAACGGAAAATAATAGTGCGTATGTGGGTGACCGCTAAGGACTATGAATATTGCACGATCTGTGCATATAGCATCCTAATCTGTGCATGTATCACATTATTCTGCGGTTACGTCTGGTAAGGCGTTCTCGAGAGCTGCGTAAACGTCAGGCAAATAATCCTCTTGTTCCAGCGATCGCATCTTTCACTTTTAACCCACTTGCAAGAAACTCACACTCCGTACTTGCAGTAGGCATTGAGCTATTTTTATAGTATTTTAGAGGTTTTTCACGCTGACGATTAACAGAGAGCAATAAGAAATTCCCCGATATCTAGTCCAATCCGTCCTCTAGAGCACGCTTTATAGCCAGCAACAGTACCAAACGGATTTGAAAGGCTATCGTAGCTTCTTAAATTGCCCGCAGCTAGTAGTTTTATGGATACGGCTCATCAGTTAATGCCGAGGACTAGACTACATTTAAAACTTGTAAACGAATCTATATATGCGGGTACGCGTCTTTTGTTTTGAAGTCGTAACTAAAAGCAGTATATATTTTGGATGAAGAGCATCCGCAATAGCCACTGCGACATGTCTTCGGAAACCATGCTTAGACAACCTTAAAGATATAAATGCTGTAAAGGCAGAGTTCATAAGGATCTTTGACAATACTTTCACCGGCATTTAAAAAGCCCCAGGACTAGTTCTACTATCAAGATATTCAAAAAACCACAGAAAAACGCACCTGGCATCATCCCTGAAAAAACCCTGAATTTTACAGTCACAGGAAATTTTCCAGACGTCTTAACAGAAAAAAAATATGTTACCACTTCGAATCTCACCAATAGAAAAAGCTTGCATTCATGGTAGTTATTGGGCGGTGATAAGGATTTTGTCTTGCGGAATTATACTTAATTTTAAAGAGATTGCATCTTTAGGAGTTTAAAGTACGCATTTAGAGTGTATGTTGTATAGAACGGCATTATTATCTTGATGATTTTAAGGAAAATCTACCTAATGCAGTTATTACCTTAAATTATATGTGGTACAATGTATGTGTGGTGTTTAAGCAATTTGATGTTGATAAGACATAAACTAGTTTGTTCAAAAAGGGCAATGTTTAATGATTTAATAATTGTGTCAACTGCATAGAGTTCATCTAAGAATCTCCATCAATATTGTTCATTAAACGAAGCTTAGTAAATCAATCATCGTAAACAAAAAATGTTAAAATTGCATTTTGCGTAATCCTCATGAAAATGTTTTGGAAGAACAAAAGCAATATAAACTATAGCAGTAAACCCCTGTCCAATGCGTTTTTAAATGACAAGAAAAAAAAATTGATGAGATATATAGGTTTTCACTTTGCCCGAACTGCAGCAGACGAAGTAAAGTTATATTTTGCCCAGTTTAAGAAAAGAGAAAAACCAGAACAAACGTTTCAAAATACCCGTATTTTAAGAGAGGGGCCAGTGACTGAGAAATTAGAAGCAAGTTAGCAATGCCAGCGAAAGCAAGCAAATATCTGTTTATTGGCATGACCTTTTTCTGTTAACTTGAAGTGTACAGTTCTGCGAGCGCTGCAAACAGATTTTCTAAGTTTATAAATGTTTGACTATTTCTCCCATACCAACGAAAATGCATTAACGAAAACTTACAAATAATAATGAGTTACATTAGGCATATAAAATTCTTAAAAGAACTGCAAGAAATGCTATATGTTTGTCAAGAATAATAAAATTTTTCCATAATCCCCTGCTTGTTAAGACGTCAAAAATGGCTATAAAATCGAACAATAAAGTTAAAACGTTTGTTAAGAATAACACTTAATGCAACTGCTTCCTTTATACAAAAATAACTTGTCTTTATATCAAAATATCTTGTGCATATGGTAATTTTTGCTAACCTTTATATTGAATGTCGTTCAATAAATCGTCCCTTCATTTCGCTCCTTTTTATTGGCTACGCTGATAAGTTGTTAATTTTCGCTTCTGTTTGAGGTTTATATCAAAACCCTTAGAATAAGATGTAACTCAATAGCATTTGCCGAACCAACGAGCTTTAGGATACTTTTTCTTATTCAGATGGCAATATTGGTCAAATTTAGAAATTATTCAAAACAGCAAACCACATTTTCGAGCATATAACATGTCTCCTAGGGACCAGACATTCCGTCATTCATAAGATTAATAAAAAGTTTCCATAATAGGTAACCTCTTGGAAAAGTGCCATAACTGAATATTTAGCTTATGAACCTTTTTCAAGAAGATGTCCCAGTGACATTTGAGACTTTTGACAATTTCCTAAATTTATCTGAAGAAACCCAATTAAATGTGACTGGAGATGAAAGAAAATACCTTTTTTATATAGCGGATTATTTTTCGCTTAAGGAGATTTATTAAACTTTCAATGAGAATGGTCCAAATGCAAAAAAAACGTACGTTTAAGATCAATTTTTAAAATAATTTTTTATTCTACTGTCTGTTTCAATTATAAAAAAGGCTTGAGCGGAACCTATTGTTAATCATTAACTAGATTTCTACATGATTCACATTAAATAAGGCCTTCTTTGTGCTGTCTGCACCGTAAAATGTATACACTTTGTTCGCGCATATTACTAGCTGTGCAGTAAAATAAAATTTTCGACTGCACACATTTTTTTATTGCTTTTTTGCAAAAAAACTTCACAGCATAGCTAAATTTACTTTTCAAAACTTATATTGCTGCTTGTTTCTGAAAATAAATGCGATTCCTCAAAATTGGCTTTAGTTCCATTTGATCAACTTCGCACAGAATTTTCTAGCACTGGAAGGAATTATTATTGCACTTTTTTACTAATTATAGAATTCTTCCGCAGCACAATGTATATCAGAAGATAGTTGCGTCCTGTCTTTCCTTATAGCAAACGGAATTCCTTTTATAGAAATATACTCATGATTTAGCAAAAGTGAGAGATTATTTTCCCCAATAACTTTAAATAAGAGGGCAGTTTTCCAAACGAAAGCCCTTTTTATTTTTAAATCCACTCCGTTTATCAAAATAACCTGTCCAGATATACGCTTTATTACCCGGTTTAATTTTGACCTGAATATTTTGCAACATTCGCGGAACTGTATATTTATATATTGAAATATTTCAGTAGATCTTACAATTTTACATATTCGTAGTTAACTGTTTGATAAGAATTTCTGTTGTTTGTCCATCAACACCTTTACGCAAGATATTCGTTTAAAGCTTCGTGCTGAGTAATTATATATAGATCGTCGTCTTAATGCAGGTGGCCATTCAGGTAAAATATGTCGACTTATCTGCATCGGAAAAATTCCATACAATGAAGATGAAAGTTTACTGTGAGGCTTTGTTATGCACATGATCTCCATCATTTAAAAGGATTCACTAGTATAATTGAGCGACCTCGTATTCAACTGCAAATGGTCATTGCCTAATAACAAGATAACTGTCCAATTAAATATCGATGAAGAAGGGACGAAATTAGGACTGCATGTAAGGTCATGCTTCGGGCGACGACCTGACGCCTCCTACCATTTTTGGAGGCCGCTGCAATAGGAAGAAGAAAAACGGAAGCCTTAAAACAGCTGCAGCATGTGATCAAACTCGCATTGCCATGGTAACGTTCGATCAAGCAATTGTCTTTAAAGCCTTCTCCCTCTCCCCGCTACTTCACTGTCCTTTGCCTCCTCCCCCGTTTAATCACGTTTCAAAGGCTTTCACTCTAACGTGAGCTGTGGTGCTGTGATAAGTATCTCCCTTCTGCTCTGCACCCTCATAATGCACCTACATCTAAGTCAAAATCTCTTACGATTTTTACCTACCCAGTGTCACCCTCCTAAGTCCCCTAGCAGTTTACGTTTGCTTACATATATGTCCACGCAAGGCACATAAATCCGTGGCAAAAGTAAGAAAAACTGGATCGTTTAAGCCACTCAGGCATTATCCTGACAAAATAGTGTTTGGGCAGAGAAGAAGAAACTTCACTCATTCCTAAAATTATAATCCTTCTTTCTCGTATGTTCTGAAGTTACGTTTCATCCTCTGTCAGTAAATGAACTTTCAAGCAGCAATATAAATACAAAAATAAGGTTAGCATTTATAATACCCTATGTGTGCAGTTTATAAATTACATATAAGAAGAAAATATGGCACACAAATCATATCATAGCATTTGCCTTAAGTTTGCAGTTATCGGTTGGAGGTGGGCCAACTTGTAGTATCGTCTATAATATTTGCAGAAATAAAATTATACTGAAATCAAGGATTACCCTTAGGCTTATGTCATCTTTTTTCTAGCTTATTATCATGTAAACAACTAAACAAAATGTGAAGCTGGAATAACATTCTCACTGTCCTCTTAACAAAGGGACTTATTTAGGTTTATCAGACCTAGGGCATAAACGTTGGGGATCAAAACTGTTGGACTAGACTGCTAACATCTCCAGAAAAGCGGTTTCCTGAACGACTATGCTCAATGGCCATTATTAACTGAGAAGGTTGTTCAGGTCCTGAGGACTGTTCATTCTAGTGCGAAGTTAAAAATGAGTTCTATCTCAAAATACCCTGTAACATTGCATGAATAAATGATTGTTCAGAGTACCTTCAAGTACATTTAATTCATCGGAAGTAATCCCAAAGATGCTAATACCCAGGTTCCACTACTTGCTTCAACTGCTGTACTTCAGGGCGAAGAGCGATCCATCATTTTTCTGATTCGAAAAACTCCATTGTACGTTAATCTTGCTTACAAAATCCACTCACGGGACTACGCCTAAAATGTACCTTGAATGTTCACCTCCCATTTGACAATTACCTGTTTGAGGAGTCAGACAGAATACCTAAGGGATTCGCCTCTTGATCCGATTCTATCAAATATATTCAAAGATGAGCTTGCTGTTTCGCAGCATCGTCTGTATATAAATGGTATGACATATTACGAGCGTGACGTGGAGGATAAATTCACGATTTTATTTGAATAAACTATCCTTTCCCCTCTAATACATAACGTAAATTAAACACAAAAGTTGATAGAAAAACATCATACACAGAACAGTACAGATCGATACCATTTTTCCGTGTACATCTGAGTAGGAGGCCTGACGGGAGTAATCAATGTAGTGTCTATCGTGCGATGATGTCTGACACAAAGAGCAACAATGGATCTTCTCGACCTATAGTATCGGATAAGGGATCAATATAAGAGAAGAAGTTTTTCAATATAATGGATATACTAGTCAATTTATTGCTAAGAACACGACTGAAAGGCCGCTGAAGCCCTCGATGCTAACAGCCGAAAAGAAACGTAATATTCATCAAGGTTCAATTTCAAGAGGACACGCTACGCCAACTTGTAAGAAAGTACCTGAGTCAAGCTCCATCCCAAACCTTTCAAGCAGCCGACGCCTACGTACTCTTTTTAACTGCTCCCATCGTAAATAGAGATATCAAATACATTTTGTCTGTCCAGACCACCCTATTCATATACCTGCGCCTGTGAGGGTGATATATTGGTCATACGGGCTGACTTTTGTCCAAAAGAGTATGTAAACATGCTATAGCATTGTCAGTACAGGGCTTAAAATGAACATTTACAGTTTCATTTATCACGTGGATACAGGCAAAGCCAAAGTTTCCGTCAACAGGTGACGCGAACCACTTCGTGCACCCAAAAGAAATTCATAAAGGCGCTGCAGTTACCATGGCCGAAAAATGACCATTCAACCGCTCGCAATCTTTCTTATACCGACGGCCAGTTCTCTGAAGCTGATAAAATTACTGACTCTTTCCCCGGCTGTGACAACAGCACGTTTTTTGCCTGCTTATCCACATATTTTATTGAGTTAATTACGATATAACTACTGTAGTCCTGAAAGATGATTTATCGAAAGCAAGCGTATGCTCCTTCGAATCTAAATAACCATTAAACGTAATATTCCAGAAATTATCTTACTAATATTCGATTTATTGTGCCCTTTTTTCTAAAGTGCGTGTCCTTAAAAAGAAGACAAATGCGTGTGAAATGTCGATAAAGAGTGTCGTTGGCACACAGGCTCCTACAAATTATGTAATTACGTCTTCACACCACAATTTACATTTAATGAATCAAATCTACTTTTAGACAATCCTTTTGAAATTTAAAATATCACAAGAGGTTAAGCTTTAATAAATCTGATATAAAAACTTAATCCACCTATACAAACTTAAGCTGCTTCTCAGTACGAAGCTGTGGTCACTGAACATATTTGTTATCTTCACTTTACAGAAAGCAGACCGATGCCAACATTACTGTGAATATTTATTTTGCTTTTACTAGACCTATTTTCTACCATATTGATACTCAGTGATTAAAAACATAATTGATGTTTTAACTTTCAATGCTAAGAGGCTAGGTGCTTGCTTCAAGGCAGTACAGGCTGACTTTTGTTCAAAAGAGTATGTGAACATGCTATAGCATTATCAGTATAGGGATAAAAAGAACATTAACAGTTGTCTGTGTTGTCGGTAAAATAATAAAATTGTTACTTATAGTTGGCGAGTAACATATACAATTGGGTTCCAATTAGCTCGCTACTCATGACAATGATAGAGGATAGGTACATCCTGAAACAGATCGGAGTAGAATTACCCTATAACTTATAAAGTCCCGATCAAAAACTGACAACACGGCGGACCCGTGGATTAATGGCTAGAGCGTTCGCCTCTGGCCGGAGAGGCGCGAGTTCGAAACTCGAGCGTGGCAGCAATTTTTGCTGCTACACTAGAGTTGACCTGCCATCACTTGATGAGGCCCACATAGGCCGAAAAGCTTCGTGATGTTGGTCTGTGTTGTCGGTGAAATAATAACATTAGCAGTTCCATTAATCACGTGAATACAGGCGAAGCCAACGTTTTCATCAACAGGTTACGCGAACCGCTTTTGTGCACCCAAAAGAAATTCATAAAGGCTCTGCTGTAACGATGGCCGAATAATGACCATTATACCGACGGCCAGTTCCCTGAAGCTGATCAAATTACTAATCCCGGGCCTTTTGGCAAGTACGTAGCCTGTTATTTTGGTAAGTTACAACGTCAATTTATACTACTTAAGACTGTCCTGTGGCAGCAGGTGCATATTTCATTGGGGTTGATGGGTTTCAACACAAATATACATTTACAATTTCGGTCTAGGCCTATAAACCTTATATATACTGATATATACCGCGATCAGAAATTAATTTATCTGGAGATTAAACACCCGAACGTAAAACATAATGTTATGATATGCAAAATTAATAAAATAACAAGTGTCTACAGTGCCTAAGGGAACTTATATGCTTGTGCATTATATTTACAATTCACAGACAAATAAAGGTTTTTGAATCGAACTCAACGTCTGCATGATTTGCCCATACATGAGAGAGACACTTTTTGCCTGATTTTGACGTAAGTTAAACGGAAGCAATTACTTCAATCTAGGTTCCGGTTTCTTTACAAGTTGTCTGCTTTTCCTGAATTTCAAAGATGCACATTAATACACATTGAACTCGTTGGATCATTGGCAATAATTTACAGCTGACGCATGAGTTATTCTCAAAATTGTAAACAAAGACTTGTTGAGGAATTTGGAAGTAAAACTGCATACGATGTTGCCACAGATAGCGTATCCGACAAAATATAGGTTAGGTTTGTTAATAAATGTAGTCATTCTAAATGCTTTATGGCGTTTGAGACCATATATCTTTTTTTCCGGGAGCTAAATTAAAAACAGAAGATAAACATTAAAGTTGGGAAATTGACATATATTTTTTTTCTCGAGTTGACTTGAAGCAGAAAATGCTACCTACTAGAAAGGAGTTTAGTTTAGCTTAGTAAACTGGAGGCAAATAATGGCGGAATAGGACCAAATCAAACATTTGTTGACATCCAAGGAACGTCCTTCTTCTTGGGCATTTTTTACCATAAAAGAATATTAATTAAAATCAAAAAAGTTTGAAATTATATTTATTCAGTGACGGACAATTTGTTTTACGTTGACGAAATTGAGGTAAGCATAAGTGTTATGTGTTAAATCCAAGACAGGCATCACAGAAAATGTAACTTCAAAGAAAGTCTATCGTGGGGAAATTGGGCAATTTTTTCAGTAAATTTTCGACACTGGATTTCCAGGTCGTCGTCAGACTTTAAAAAAATAATTAACATTTAAAAGTGTTGTACATATATAAAGTCGTCTGGTGTGGGCTTAATTGATATCTGTAATTTGTGTCACGCCGTGATGGACATAATTAGGAGTTGTAATGGTGTACTGGCAAATTGCCTACTGTAATTTGCATTGCTCCGCGTTCATTCCGGATCATTCGGTGTGGGTCTTAATGTGGTTATGTTGGTCCATATTTATGGACTGTTGTCTTTTTTACTTTTCTTTGAGATGTTTGACCAAACCATCCAACTCGATATGCCATTTGATGCATGAATAATTGGAGCGTATGGCCTTTAGAAATTTACGACCTTTTTGGAGGGGCAAACGCCGACGATGTGTGTAACGTCCCATGCAAAGGTGAATCCTGTTTCAAGGCAATGTATAACCACTTCGCCGCGAGATGAACAAAGATATCGAAAACGGCTCCGGCATATACAGAAAATTGAGTTTTGTTATTTTCAACCAAATTTGTATCTCTTATTTTGATGGACGTCCAAAAAACTGGCAAATATTTCCCGTTTTCAATTTGGCTTCATCTTCACTGAAAGTAAAATACACAGATATTCGACACCGAATTATCTAATTGAAACTCTTATTCAAGAAATAAAGTGAAGTCTGGTTAATGTGGACACCGCCGTTCCAGGCCACCTGTCCATATTAACCGGTTTTCCACACTAAGCGAACTGACCCCAAACCAGTCGTTTCTACGTATAAAAAACAGAAGTTTGCATCTGAATTAAGTTTTATTGAAAGAACATGCTCAGTTTTGATTGCTTTGGTGTAAATGTTTCTCTTAAAGCTCCCCTAAAGTTCATTATCACAGTTTCAAAATTCTCCACATCAAAACCTTGCTGTCGATGCCCTGTTTCGAGTACGGCCAATGCCACCCTCATTTCTTTTAATGAAACTGGGGGCTAGACTTCTTCGTCTTCCTCTTCAGACTCTTCTTCCTGCTCAACTGGTAACTTCTTGGCATCTGCAAATGCTTCGGCGAGTTCGCTTGTCACCTCCTCCAGTGTTGCCTCCTCGGCGACTTCGGTATCGTCATCGATTGAAACCCACTCTAGAAAACTCTCGATCCTGTCCTCTGTCACGTCTTCTGGGATCGGAATCGCGACTTCATTCTCTGCAACTTCCTCTTCACTGGTGATGAAGCCCCCTTTCCTCCAGCAATTTATGATTGTCTCCGACTTCACCTTTTTCCACGAAGTGCTCAACATCTCCATGGCCTGAAGAACCTCAATCTTCTTCACAACGTTGTGAGCCAAACGCATGCCAGTCTCATCGTCTTCCACTAGGTCTGCTGTTGTTCGATCCTTTCGCTTCCCCATCTGGGAAAGAAGGGAAAGAAAGATTGCAGAAGTCGAAGAACGACAGTCAAAAGCACTTCACTTTCTCGTGATCAGCCTCCACACGTACACAACCACAGGCAAACCAACAGAAAAGCTTTCAGTAATGTTCATCTGAAAAAAAATCTTTCAGAACAGGACGCGGGAATTCCCCGCCGCGGGCGATTTGGACTGGATTTTTGACAAAATCTGTGGGTCGACCGACCGGTTGACAGCTTGGTGCTGTCCACATTAAGCGGTGGCTGTCCAGATTAACCGGAGGATTTTACTATGGAGAAATTCCGTTCCTGGCCAACTGTCCACATTAAGCGGTTGTCCACATTAACAGTGTCCACATTAACTGAACTCCACTGCAATTTTTTAGAAATCTTTTTTCGTTAATCTTATGCGTATAAATGAGCAACTTGTCTTGTGAGCATTCATTCTCCTCGGCAGTGTTGCAATTTTCAATGATTTTGTAATCATGACCCAAAAAAAAGTTGCATAAGAACTTATATTTAAATATTCGTAAACTATATTAATGCTTTCAGTAAATATTCAATTTCGAAGGCTTTTTAGGTGCGTAGAACAAAATTCATACTTATGACAAATCAACCGAAGCTATTGAAAATCGTTAAGTGTCGATGATCATTTCAAGAACAATGTGAAATTTGACAAAATCTAAATCCTTGAGTAATTTCAAAGGAATATGGTGGAGCAAAATTATCGAAAAGTAAAAAATGGAATGACTACGGTTGGAACTGACATATGAATTTTAATTCATTTCTCAAAACCCAGAATATTCGCATGTGAGCTTACGAAATACCTCATTCCCGTTACCTTAAAATCGGCAAAATCATTCTAAAATTTATTGCCTTATTTCAGCGTAAATCAAATAATATATAAACTGAAGAAGCAACTAGTTGCTCTTGTGAAACCATTTTGAAATGCATACTCATATTTGGGCTGTTCGGTAGCAGTTATATGCTAAATTACACAAAATATAGAATCATATGTATCTGAAAATTTAACAAAGCAATATTTTTTCCAAAGTAATCTTTATTTTGCTGCTTTATTCACTCGTTTCCTGCATTAAAAAGCTTTCTTGAAATTTAAACCTTAACTTTATCAAGGAGATCCAATTTCCAATTTTCAAAAATTTTTTTCTACATAAAGCTGGTCTTTCTTTGCAGGGTCATATTACCTGATAAATCGTAAAATTCCCTATTTTGTGGAACGAATATTACTTTATTGCTGTAAGTTTCTGAAAGTAAGAGTGTGAGCTTCTTTTGGACTTCAAGGATTTTCTTGCTAAACATCATGAGTAAGCTCACCTACTGTGTGCACATTTTTGAATGGATACTTGACAATTTTATTAGATATATTAATTTTAAGGATCTGTCTATTATTTGGACGGTTACGTTTGGACTGATGTCAAGTGACCCTACGGTACTGACTTTGCCGCTGTATATTAACTTCAACTACATTAACATTTTTATTTGAAAGGGGAAAATACATGACGTCGGCTGTTAAGGCGAAAAAATATGCAAAATTATAAACAAAAAGATATTTGGGGCAAAATAATTGAAGTCTTTTTGTTTCAAAGGATCCTATGTTTGAACATAATGACATTTTTGTCCTCTGTGTGTAAAATATTGAAATAGAGTTTATCAATGACATGTGGACTTGGATTTCTATGTGTTTGATAAATGGAAAATATTGTTTGCATAAAAAACCACAATGCATTTTTGCTAGTATTCTAATTTATACTTAACGTCTATTGAACGGGATGTAAAATATAAATATTTTTGAATATGAACGTAGACTTTAGTATATAAGTTGAAGGATATAAACCAAAAAGTTTCGTTTAGGTATATGACAGCCCTGGTTTAAACAATGCTACTCGCTGTTTGCTACTACTATTTAAGTAGGGCCTATTTTTAAGTGTACCAAGAAAGCTGAATACCATGGTTAAGTTTGACCAACAATAAGTCAGTGCTTTTTGCTCTTTATTCTCAGCCGAATTATCAATGTGTTGGTTGTACGTTCGTACTACCTGAACTGCAATTTAAATTGCATACGTCGAACTCCTCTCACAGGCAAAAAAATTTTTGAAACATTAATGTTTCTTTGCGTTTATATCTAGAGCAAAACGTCCTGAAGGCAGTGCATGATATCAGATGGACTCTGAAGACACAACCGTTTCTAAGCAATTTTGCGAGATTAAAACAAAACAGTGATGAAAAAAGGAAAATTATGTACCAAGAAAGCTTATGTTTACACACACTTACTAAAAGAACATGGATCTAAAGCTTTATCTTACTTCAAAATCTGTCAGCATAGAATAACGTTGAAAAATGGGACAAACAATTTAAGCCGTAGTCCAAATGTGACAGTGGGCATAAGTAAAATGAACAGGAGATGACTATTTGCCAGCATCATGCAAGAATGCATTCACTGCTATCAGTCAAAGTATGGTTTTATCAGTCAAGTAAAGTCGCAAAATACTGAAGAGTATGGTTATTAAATCGATTGAAAGTAGTCATTGAATTGAAAAAGGTGGAATGAACAAATGATTATGAAGGCAAGAAACAAAACTTGATCATTGAAAACTCTTAGCAAGTGACTGAAAAATTAGCTCGATTATTAAACCAATAACTGCACCGTTTGAAAAAAACATGTCAGATAGTCGTCATTTTACAGAATCTTTTCATATTATTTAGTTCACCACTGGGGTCTCACAATATTTCAATTGTTGAATTGCAGAACAGTGAGTAGATCATAACAATATTATAAGTATAAGGAATGAAAAACATATAAATTTCTTTCAATGAAACAGTTAACTCTTTTTGCTATTACTGTTTGACTGATTGTGCATACGGGACTCTCGAAAATAGACGTCCTTTGAAACTGCATTTTGCCTGCTGATATCCTTTATATGTTCGCGAATTCAGTTTTCTTCTTCGCATACTTCACAAGCTAATAGAAAAAGTATTCCTTTCTTGATTACTTTGGAATCGCTGTCAGTACATTTACTAAATTTAAGTCACCGCCCCATGGTCCTTACTGGTCTACGCAGCAGCTACTAAAGCTACACGACTGCCGTTCTAAAACTAAAGTTGCACAAGCGTCACCGCAAAATAACGTACTTTAAAAGTAACGGCAACATTTATATCGGTTAAGAAACTGCTACCAGTTTGGAGACATTTTCAGAATGCTGGCAAACCAAACATGTAATGCCCTCTATTACTTTATGTCAGGAGCGGAAGCAAAATCAACTTTTGTCATGAATAAAAAGCTTCCGTTTGAAAAGTAGCGTATATGTACATTAATTGCTTGATTTTATTTTTGCTTGGCAAAAAACGAGGTTTGCTAAATGATGCACGTTGTTTTTATGCAAAAACTTCCATTTAATTTGGTTAAATAAATAGGTTTGTTTCGTGCTAGGAAATGGCAAAGACAATTATTTCCTTGATTTATTAATCGACACTCGTTTCGCATGAACGAAAAAGAACATGCTGAACATAATAGCGGGGTCCACACTAACCTGACAAGGCTATTTTAGGAGCTTTTAGAATTTCAGTTGTTAGCTGTTCTTGTCCGCTGCTACCGAGATTGCCAAACATTTGCACATTAAGTTCTTAAATTACCAATACAAGCCTTTCAGTAAATATTGTTAATTTTTCGAATTTAAAACCAACAAAAATTTTGAATTCATAACGCATAATGTTCTTAACTTGCAGGTCAAAAGCGTTTGCTTGGTAATACCGATGACAAATATTTGTCTCTCATCTATATGACTTTAACTGCTGGATCATGGGATGGCATACATAAAATAGAAGAAAAATACAACGTTTAACAAAGTGTGCGAATAGTATGAGCCGAACATCCAACAAAATGCCAACCTTTGTAAATAACTTATAAGCACTCGGAAACCAAATTGAAATAACAATTATAATAACAACCAACCTTAAATGAAAAAATAACTTAAAATATGCGAGAAATTAGTTGTTTATTAAGAAATATCAACACTAGAATAAGCTTCAATTTGCGAAAGTGGTACAAATTTATAAATTTTGCCATTAATATCCACTAATTAATTCGATTAAATCGCGCCTGTATCCTTTCTATATCAAAGGAATTTATTTTTCGTACAAACACTAAATAGATGAAGAAGTGTATCCGACAAAGCAAATGGAGATCGAAATAGCCATTTCTGGCTTATTAGCCGTCATCAGCCAGTCATACGCAATCTCGAGGGTTGGCACCCCCGAGATTTGAACCCGGGACCATCGGTCATTGCCTTAGAGAAGCTGCCAAAGACCATGCAAATTACACGAGGAAATTTGACTTGGTAATTAACCGCATATTTAGTAACAATGTTTTGCTTAACAAAGTTTATTGAATTCTGCGAAATCCTTTAGTAAGAAAATCATAATTTTTGTTAAGCTTATTACTAGAAATGGCCATTAATTTTGGCAATTAAGAGTACTCTCATATCAAAGGAATTACCTATGCTATTGAGAAAAGGAGAACCAAACTGCACATTAATGTTGATTATACAAGAAAGGAACTCTAAAATGAGTAAAAAAAGGTATCGAAGATATACTTTCCAGAACTGCAAAATTTATCAAAATTGTTCAGATTCAAGCGAAGCATAGCTAAACGAATCACATATATTTGCAGGTACATTGCAGATTTTTATATTGAAAATTATGTTTTGCTATACTGTGAATTTTTTTTGCACCAAATGCGTTAACAGAAATGTGTTAATTTTAATGCATGAATGATGTTCATTTTGTCCTTGCAACAAAAACAAATGTCAAATATCCTTACGCGAATATCAGACAACGATAGCCTCATTGAATGCGAGTCGTCTTGAAATACAGCTTTTGTGTACCTTACGTTCAGCTTTTGTGTTATTTAGAAACGAAACAGACAGAATAATAATAAGTATTTCAAAAAATTGCAATGTATATGGCCAGTTTATTTTGAACTTTCATAATTATATCAGAAAGTGGAATTCATTAACTTATGCAAAAATAATTCATTTTAAAAAAATAATAACGTTCTTTAGTTTCCAGTGAAAATGAATCGATTGTCTTCAGGAAACTAAAAGAAATTCTCAAATTTCTCAAAACTTCAGTGTGATATTACGTTTG